>VDFB02080937.1:0-18897 GCA_007258455.2 Sequoia sempervirens | reverse complement strand
ACTTTGAGACCTTTCCAATGGTTTGAACGGTTCGCGAATCGGAGTCCTGGATCAAAAGTTATGACCCTGCGAAGTTGGCGCACTTTCTAGAAGATACCATTGCAAATGCTCTTTTGAAATTTAAACTTCATGTTGTAAATTTTCAGCGCCAAACCACCTAAACTCAAATTGAATGTTGTTTGGCTCCAAACAAATGAGGAGCTCTATTTATGGGCAGGTTTTCTAATTTTTGGGTAACTTTATGGGGACAAGCTCGCATATTGCAAAAGGGTTATTCTGTAGCTTTCTGTAGCTTGCATGTGTTGAAGAACTTGGGGATTTGAGATCCTCTACATGTAAGAAGTTCCATTTTCTGAATAATAAAATTATTCTCTTGTTTTGTGGGTGATTTTTTGTGTCTCGGGTTTGTGCCTTCATCAGTTTTCTAGAAAAGCTCAGCTTTCATAACTTTGCATAGGGTGGTAATTTCTAGGAGATAACAAGACCAAGGGATTTTCATATCTTAGTCAAAATATGTGAGAGAACTATTGAATTTTTTTGGAATGGAAAACTCCAAACCTATTGGTACTCCCATGGTAATCGAATGTAAGTTGACTCAAAATGATGACTCTCCTAAGGAAAATCAAACCAGATATAGTTCAATGATTGGTGGATTGCTCTACTTGACTCAAACTAGACCGGATATTATGAATGTTGTATGTATGGTCACTAGATTTCAAGTTGATCCAAAAGAATCACATGTGGTTGTTAAAAGAATCTTTAGATATTTGAAAGGAATAGTTGAATTTGGAATTTGGTATCCAAAGGATGATGATCTCACTTTGTGTGCATATACTGATGTTGATTGGGCTGGTGATGTGGATGACAGAAAAAGCACTAGTAGTGGTGCTTTCTTCTTAAGGAAGAAGCTGGTATCCTGGTTAAGTAAAATGAAAAACTCAATTTCTCTATCTACTACTGAAGTAGAATATATTGCTACTTCCAACAATTGTACTCAAGTTATATGGATGAAACAGATGTTGAGAGATATCAGAGTAATATATGAAGAGCCTATTTCCATATACTATGATAACTAAAGCACAATAAATATATCAAGGAATCTTGTGCTACACTCTAAGACTAAACATATATCAATCAAGTTTCATTTCTTGAGGGAGAAAGTGAATGAGAAAGAAGTTAGATTGGAGTATGTTCCTACCAAAGAACAAATTGTAGATATATTTACTAAGCCATTGCCGAAGGATACTTTTGAGTATCTCAGGGGAATGCTAGGGGTAATTACCTCTCCTAATAAGAACTAAATGATGCATTTACTTGCATCAATCTGTGAGCCTCATTGCTATATTATGATATGGATTGATGTTTTTGTGGTTGCTACTCAAGGGGAGTAGTTAGATGTGCAGATATGTGGTTCAAAGCATGTGTATGGAAAGGTCCTAGTTACATTTTCCATTGATTTCAAAGGGGGAGAAGAGTAATGTGAAAAATATCTTAGGGGGAGAAGAACAACATGTCAAATCTTTTCAGAAATGAGGTGCAAAAGAAGTCAATGTGTTGGGTTGATGGTATTTTTCACATCATGTGTTGCCATCAATGCCAAAGGGGGAGATTGTTGGATGTTTTATATGTGCTACTAATATGTGGTTGTCATTGATGTCAACACTATTAGCATTTGGTGTATCTATTACTGTATATGTCGAGGATATTGAGAAAATTATAAGGAAAAGTGTTCTTGGTTCCTAATGGAACTGCGCAGGTCATAAAGGAATTTTGTTTTGTAAATAAAATATTAGTTGATGTGGATTAAAGGGTTTATTGTTGAGTGATTGACTGTCCATTGATGAGCGATTTAGATATGTCTCTAGTTCATTCTCTTTGTGGTAAGTCCATATTGATTTGTGTGCTCGTGATTGAAGATCTTCTTGTGCATGTTCATTTTTCATGTTCCTGGCTGACATGTTGATGATAGCGTGTCATGGATGTTCGAGGAAAAATTAATTAAAGTATTTTTGTGTTGGAGATATTAATTTGGGTCTCCACTATGTTGTGGCCAACCTTGGTGGGTTCGCATTAAAATTTAGCTATTAATTTGGGTCGACATTGCAAATATATTTTATTTTCTTGGCTGACGAAGTTGTGATGGAATCTCATGTAGTGGATATATAAGGGTGATTAGTTCATTGATGATGATGATGCTTCATGTTCTCCTATGTGTGTATGTGTGAATATCATTACTGAGCAGAGTGTGAAGAAGATTGTGTGAAGTGTGAAGAAGTGTTTAGCTTAATTGGAACTGTAATCTGGCTTGAGCATAAGCTATTTTTTCAGTTCATACCCTCCAGATTTTTAATCCAAATTTGTTGGGCAGTGAGTCCCTTTTGTAATTGAGAAATGAGCTTTAGGAAGTGTGCCTAAATGCATGTGCATTCCTCTTATTGTTCTTCATTATTCTTTTAGCAGGGTATAATCTTGTGGACTAACATCCATCATGGTTTTTCCCCTAACAGGGTTTCCACGTAAAAAAATATTGGTGTTCTTTGTCTCTCTGATGTGTTAATTGCTTATGGTTAATTTTTCATTCATCACACCTAAGATTAAGGATAAGTTAAGTTAGAAAAAGTTAAAAATTTTGTGACAACTTATTCACCCCCCCTCTCAGTTGTTTGTCCTTGTTTTTCCAATAGAGAGCGCCTATAATCTTCATGAAGAAGGATGGAACACTACTCATGTGCATTGATTATCATTTTCTTAATAAGTAAATGATAAAGAATAAGTATCCATTTCCACATATTGATGATCTCTATGATAAAATGCGAGGAGCGACAATATTTTCAAAAATTGATCTACGATCAGGTTATTATCAACTGATGATCAAGGACAAAGATATATTTAAAACAAATTTTAGGGTATGGTCATTATGAGTTCATGGTTCTACCTTTTGGGCTAACAAATGCACCTATAGAATTCATGAACTTAATGAATAATGTGTTCAGAGACTACTTGGATAAGTTTGTGTTGGTCTTTATGGATGATATTCTTATTTATTCCAAGAATGAAGAGGATCATCTCAAGCATATAGAGATTTGTCTCCAATGATTAAGAGAGAATAAGATGTATGGGAAAATCTCAAATTGTATGTTCTTTCAAAAGGAAGTACAATATTTGGGTCATGTGATTTTAGTTGATGGGATTTTCGTTGATCCAGCTAAAATAAAAGTAGTGCTTGAATGGCTAGTTCTAAGAATGTGTAAAGAGTTAGAAGTTTTATGGGTTTGGCTGGTTATTATCAGAAGTTTGTTGCAAACTTTTCCAGGATAGCTTTTCCCACTGCCTCCTTACAAAGAAAAGGGAAGAAGTTTGAGTGGATGAAGAAATGTCAAGCGACATTTGATCAACTCAAGGAGAAGTTGACCACAAATCTAATATTGAAGGTACCAAATCTAGAGGGCCATTTTATAGTCATCACCGATGCATCAAGAGAAGTTTTGGGTGGAGTGTTGATGCAGGATGGGTGAGTCATAGCCTATAAATCAAGGAAGCTAAATCCTTATGAACAAAATTATGCTTCGCATGATTTGGAATTAGCAATTGTTGTTCATGAATTATAGATGTGGAGACACTATCTATTGGGAAAACCTTTTGAACTGAAGACCAATCATCACAGTCTAAAGTACTTGTTTACTCAACCGAATCTAAATGCAAGGAAAATAAGGTGGTTAGAATTGATATCTAACTATGATTTCAACATCAAGTATATCAAAGGGAAGGAGAATCGGGTTGCAAATTCCTTAAGTCATAGAAGGCATATCTCCTCAACGATATCAATTCAAACCAATTTCAAGGGTCAAGTGTTGCAAGCGTCCAATGGTGATGAATACTATGAGAAAATCAAGAAAGCACTCACAGATAATCCGCAAGTCCCAAGGTATGAGGGATTTCACTTTGAACATGATGGTTTGTTAAGGTTTAAAGGGAGAATCTATGCACCTAATTTTATGGAATTAAGGAATTTAGTGTGGAAAGAAGTTCATACCACACCATATTTTAGACATCCTAGAGTGACTAAGATGTTGGATGACGTGAATCCATTGTATTTTTGGAAAGGAATGAAAGGGGACGCTGCAAGATTTGTGGAATTTGTTTAGAATGTTAGAGGGTGAAGGAAAATCATCATCACCCTGCAAGTCTTTTGTATCCTCATGAAGTTCCATAAAGTAAATGGAAAATCATTAGCATGAATTTTTTGCAAGGTCTTCCAATGTCAAGGAATGAGCACAATGCCATTCTGGTAGTGGATGATAGGCTTACAAAGATGGCTCACTTTATACTAGAGAATTTGATGGATGGAGCTCCTATTATAGCTTAAAAGTTCATTCAAGAGGTATTTAGGTTGCATGGAATTCCTGAGAAGATTATTTCTAATAGGGATGCTCTTGTGACATTTAGGTTTTGGAAAACCATGTTTTCTTTGCTTGGGACTCAGTTGAACATAAGTTCAACATATCATCTAGAAACAGACAAAAAAAATGAAAGAGTGAACCAAGTGTTAGAGGATCTACTCAAGATGTATTACATGGATCAGCAATACAAATGGGAGGATTACCTACCTTTGGTTGAGTTTGCATATAATAACTCTTATCATTATGCAATCATGATGGCTCCGTTTGAAGCATTATATGGCAAAAAGTGTCTAACTCCTATAATTTTGGATAAGCTAGAAGATAGGATAAGCCTTGGGCTAGAAATGTTATCATAAATGGAGGAGCAAGTTGTGATTATCAAGCAGAGGCTGGCATAAGCTAATGATAGGAAGAAAATTTATGTAGATTCCAAATGGGTACTGAGGAGTTTCTCAGAAGGAGAGAAGGTGTTGCTGAGAGTTAAACCTCATAAAAGTTTTATAAACTTTGGAAAGTCATCCAAACTAGATCCACGTTATGTAGGTCCTTTTGAGGTTCTTGAGGAATCTGACCTTATTATGTATAGAATTGCTTTACCACCAGCTCTTTCCAGAATGCATAATGTCTTTCATGTCTCATACCTTAAGAAGTACATACCAGGGGATAATCATGTTATTGATTGGAATGCTTTACAGGTGCAAGACCCAAGAGTGGTAATGATTGAGCCTCTCACGGTGCTTGAAACATGTAAGCTTCACTTATGTAATAGAGAGGTTCTACAATGCAAGGTCCAATGGGATCAGTATGTAGAAGATTCTACCACTTCAGAAGACTATGTTGAGATGAAGCAAAATTTTCCTTAATTCATGCTAGATTTTGAAAACTATTGAAAAAAATGGTGTTTTATGATGCTATGTTTTATGTTTTATGTTATGGTCATGTCTGATACTTAACAATCATTGAGGACAATGATTCACAAGGGGGGAATATGTTACATCTTGTTGTGTTGTTACTGAATTACTATTACCTTGATGGGTTAAAAATGCTTTAATATATATGTTTATGATTTTTTTGGTATATGAATGTTGATGGAAATTTGATGAATGTGTTTAATTAAGTTGATATTTTATAATGTTTTGAAGATGAAAATATATGATGCATATGAATGAATTGTTATCGGCTAACTACTATTATGATGTACTAAGCTAGATGCAAGAACAGGTTTGAACCTCCGGAAGAGAGGGGGAGTATCACTCAGGAGAAGAACTTGGTCTAGTAACCCTGATGAGCCTAATTGAGCTTACACACACTCACTTCCTAGTTGGTCTAGTTGATTATGATAGTTCTGGAAATGATAAGTAACTTTTTGTCAAGGTTTGTGAATGTTTTGTATTGGGTTATGATATTGTTCTATGAATGTTTTGATTGAGGGTATGAAATTGAGTATTTATGCTGAGAATAGGTTATTCTTCATGTGTTCATATTTATATGTTAATCAGTGAAGTATATGCATAGAATGTATATATGTACATGTCTACAATAACTCATACATGTGAATATATGCGTGTGTGAGTATATGTAGGTAGACGTACCTACGCAGCCTCATGAATGGATAACCCATATGCATGGGAATGTCGATTGGACAAATGATACACACACACACACACTTCATATATATACATCAATTGATGAGTACATGAATATATGTGTTATAATATGGATATTGAAATAATGTTATATACATGTATATAGTTATGTTAATGGAAATGTATATACATATATATTAATATACGTATATAAGAATATGTATATATATAATTATTTTAATATATGTTTTTATATATATTTAATTGGAAAGCAATGAAATTGGTAATCATGTGGATATAATTATATATATTAATATATATGTATTATGGAAATTATTAATATATATATTATTGTTTGGTTTATATTAAAATGCTTTGAATAAAGCACAGTGCATGATATAGTGCTATTGTTATATGTATTAAAAGTGTTATGTAATAAGTAAAGTGCATTATAGCACTACCATATAAATATTAAAGACATTAGATTTCCACAGTCCATAACAATTAAGAATTCTTTGTTTTTGGATTAAGAACGCTTTGTTTGACACAAATAAAATTTATGCAGTTAAATCTAGAAACAAAGCAGTCTTAATCATATTAATATTGTTTTGGCTAAAGTTTATAATACTGCTCTTAAAACATATAAAGAATAAGTCAATAGAGACCTATACGTTGCGTATGAGAAAAGGGAATACAATTTAAATGTTGAAAATAGAAATGAATGTATATTTTACAATGTTGAATATGTCAAGAAGACTACACAAAAATAGAGGATGCTAAAGTATGAATATGTGGCAAAAAAAATTGTAGAATGTGGGAAATAATAGAAGTCTAAACCTGTGTCATTTCCTGGTAAAGTCATGTGATAAGCACAAAACTTAGTCAATGCAAAAATGGCAGAAATATGTGAGGGTAGTTGACTTGTGAATCAAATAGGGAACCTATAGAGAGGCATTGTTGTCCCTTGAATTAGTAAAAGAGTCATGTTGTCTAAAAGAATGAAGTTGATTCAACCATTTTATGGAATTGGAAATACGAGGACTATCATGTGTTGCAATTCAAGAGTTTTAATCAACTGAGTTGTTGCATGTGAGTAGGAAGGTGGAAGAATTGTCAGCTTGTTTGTAGCCTTTGGAAGCTCAAATTTTAGTATTTATAGAAGTGATCTCTCTACCATTTGTTACACTTTTCATTTTGATTTCTCTTTTGTTACTTTGTTGTATTTTTTGTGCAATTATTATCTTAAGAGTTTTAGTGAAAGAGAGAATTGTTTGTGAGTTACATTTGTTGAGAATTCTTGAGAGGAGGCTAGATTTTGGAGTTTAGTTGAGCATAGAAGGAGTAGAATTTGTGATTGTGGAGGTTGAGGTTGGAAAGAAACATTATCAGTTGGAACTCTATATCCAGGCATGATGATTTCTATTCATCTATTGTTTATGTTTAAAAGATTATTTGATTATAAATGCCTTTGTTTAGAAAATATTACTTTTGGAAATGCATGATATGCTTGTTCTTATGAACTTAGTTATTTCCTAGGTTGGAATGATATTGGAATGCATGATATGCTTGTTCTTTTGAACTTAGTTATTTCCTAGAATGAAATATTCTTGTGTGATTCTTGATTAAAGTCTCGAATTAGTGAAACCCTATTATTTGAGAATACATTTATATTATGTGAAGTATGTGTGGCTTAAATTCTATTAGAACTATACTTAGTTCATTAAGTCTATATGGATATTGCATGATCTGGAATGTGTTGCTATCTTATAGTTCTTTTATGAAAATTTCATGATGAGGTTAGCATGGTTATTCCTAGGGTTAGAGAAATCCATGGGAAAGGGGGTAACCTAGCTAGAACCTAGTATTTGTGCATGTATGGTTATTGTGGTTATACCTGGGGTTAGAGGAATCCATGTGAAAGGGTGTAACCTAGATAATCAGTTTGTTATAGGCTTGGATATTCCTGGGGTTAGGGTAATCCATAGTTAAGGGAATTACCTTGTTGAACCTTTTGTTATGTTATTACTTTAGATTGAATGTGTGTTATGTTAATGGTCAATAGAAAATCAAGTTAAAGGGTGGTTGGACAAACGAATCTCACTCGAAGTATTGGGTGTTCAATTCTTTGGCCAAAATAGTGTAAGTAAATGTTTACATTGTCAGTTCACTGTAATCCATGATTTTTTTCTAGGCAAGAAATTCATACATGTAGGTTGTAGCCAATGTATGGTAGCTCTAGATATGTAGGAAATAATGATATGCTAAGGAAGGTCAAGACTAAGGAATTACCAAACCAATCTCTTCGTCGAAGGGTAGGATCATCTTACCAGTTAGGTAGATGTGTAGGGGACCACAGTAAGTCCATGGTTGGTAGAAAATAACTTGAGTGATGCTCTCCCTCATATAGTTGGTGACTAGGATTTGAGGATGTAGCACCAGTATGGGGACACCTAGAATGTATGCACCAGTGATGGGAACATCTAGGAGGTATGCACCAACATGTGGACATCTAGATCATTTTATTCTATTTGTATATATATCATTGAGCTCATGGATGCTATGAATGTAAACATGTATCTCTATTCTTATTGAGAAATTGTAAATGGGAAATATTATCATGAAATTATGTAATGTGAAATTATGTAATGTGAAATCATTACTTGAATTATTGAAATGATTCCTTTTTATGCAATGGGAAAGTTTGAAATGGTTATGTTTCAAATGTGCATCTTGTTATTCATATGAAAAGGAAAAAAAAATATTTCTCATAATTTTAGTAGCATAAACTTTCACTTGTGAGTAAAGCATAGTAAAAAAAATGGGTAGAACAATTGGCATTGGTACACTGGATCTTTGGTTGGTGATACTCTTGGGAGAAGCTTGCTCTAAAAGTATATTGTAATCTTTGTGATTTTTGAATAATGTATTGGGTGGCTTTTAGAGTGCAGGATTTTTCACCAAAAAGGATTTTCCTCGCATAAATAACAATGCTATGGTATGCATGACATTTATGTTTAGTTTTTTTAATTGTTGTGAAGATTTGAAAAGTTTTGTATTACCCTAAAATTTATTCTACTATCTTAACCTCCTTACACTTGTGAACTCTCAATGAAAAAAATGATAGCTTACCAGCATCCCAAGGCTCCAATTTATAGGAATTTTGGAAGAAGGATACCACTAGGAGTTTCCATAATAAGATGTGCAAAAACCATTATAAAATATGGCACCCAAAATCCCCTTGCAAAAATAAAATGTCCCACTCCTTAGAATTCCATTTGAAATATGTGAAGTCACTCATTTTGGCATCCTAAGAGACATATTTCCCTCATTTCCAAGCACCCAACTTGGAGAAGCTAACAATTACCTATATGGAATACCAAGAGTAACCTTTCTCTCCTTTCCATGCACCCAACTTGAAGAGATATTTAATTATTTCAAAGTAATTATTTTTTAAATAGATCCCTTCATCCCTTATGAATGAATTACAAACTATAGGTGGAATATGATTACAAATTAGTTCCCACTAACACACTAGGTGCTTAGACACCTTGATAAGGATGTTATAACAAATTGAATAACATATTATTTAAAATATTGATAGCACATAAATCTTAGCATTCTCCAACTTGCCAATATGCAATGTAAATGCATCCATAGAAACACAAAAATATTCAAGTACAAGAAACAAGGCCCGTGGCTTCCCTATACCAAGATAAAAAATTTCATGGTTACAAGCTTGGTAGGAAAATTTGTAACATTATTCCAAGTGTCAATTTTCTTAAAAATAATTTTTCCACTCTCACAAAATTTCCAAACAAAGTGGTATTGTACATCCACATGCTTTTTTTGAGCATGAAATATTGGATTCTTTGCTAAATAGATTGCACTTTGACTATCATAACCAATCTAAATTATATTACAATCAAAACCAATAGTTTGTAACCAAAATACCTCCTTATATATATGAGTAGTAGTCATATACTCTTCCTTGGTTATGGAAAAAGAAACTATGGGCTATCTCTTATTCATCCAACTCACTCCACCATCAAACAAAGTAAAAACATAGCCACTAGTGGACCTCCAACTATTAAAATCACCAAACTAATCTGCATCAACAAATCCATGTACTTTCAATTCCATATCTAGATTGTTAATATTATAATAAAATAAATAACAATAAAAACTACCATGAAAATATGTAAGTACCCGCTTCACATAATTCTAATGCTCTCTATTAGGGTTAGGCATAAGCTTGTTCAATACTCCCACTACTTGGACAATATCTAGCCTACTACTTGAACCATTGCATACATCAAGTTTCCAATTATACTATCATATGACACATTAGAAATATCCTAAAAATCATACTCGCGTGTCATCATCCTCACATTAGGAAATGTATATAAATTAATTTTAGTTCCAATGGGTAAACAAATTCTAATTAGCTTACAATCCAACATATTAAACCTTTACAAAATAGTATCCACATTTACTCTATGAAAACCAAGGCTTTATGTGTTCATGATCCCTCTTGATTTCCATTCCCAATATATATATATCAATCATGATACACCTAGATATTTCATTTCAAATTCACCTAAAATTTGAGCTTTCAACTTGCTAATCATACCCTTGGTGTTACTAAAAAATATGTATTCTACATATAATCTTAAATAAGTAGAATATGATCATCAATACATCTAATGTAGATATGGTGATCCTCCTCACATCTTACAAAACTCAAATTCAACACAAATGAGTTAATTTTATATACCACATCCGAAGTGATTGTCATAAACATAAAGAGACCATTTTAACCTTCAAACTAAGTGTTCCTTCCATTTTACTGCAAAACCATTAGCTTGTTGCATATAAGTTTCCTCTTTTATATTCCCATGAAAAAATATAGTTTTAACATCCATATGTTTAATTTCAAAATCATAATCAACAACTATGGATAAAAGAAATCTAATCGAGGATAATTTAGAAAAATGAGAATATTTTACCAAAATATGCTCCTCTTTGGGAGTTTCCCTTGGCCACTAGTTCGTTCATGTACCTCTCTAATGAACCATTTTCTCTAAATTTGTTCCTATATATCTATATACAACCAACATATTTCCTTCTTTTGGGAAAATAAAATATATCTTAGGTGTCACAAAAGTCTAGATCCATCCTCTCCTCTTGCATATCTTACTACCAAGACCCACTACCAACTAAAATAATAGTTTCCCTATAGAATCTATGTTCACCACTAGTACTTAACAAAGCAAATACACAACAAAAATCTAGTGTGCTATGCCTATCAACATGATTTTTTGTCTCGTGGATCTTGTCAAGGGTGGAGTAAGGTATTTTTCTCCTTGTTCTTCTACCTCTTCAAGGTCATCATATTCAAAACTCCCACTTGAACCCTCTTCTTCCTCTTCATTCTCTAATCCATCATTGTATTTTCCACATAGGCATCTTTCTTCTATTAAAAATAAATTACTTTTTTCCTTTCTCTATACTTTGGTTATTCATGAATAGAAACAATTCTAAACTCCCTAAAAATCATATCTAGAATACCCAACATTCAAGGTTAGAGGGTTTCAAATCTTGTAAACCTTAACATTCTCACCATATTCAATAAAGGTGCATTTTATGCTTTTAGATCCAATTTAGATCGCTTTTCTCTAGGAACATGAACATAATCCTCACATACAAAACCCTTAAATGTGCAATAGAAGGTTTCTTACTTATCCACACTCCATCAAGTTTTATTTCAACAGCCTTAGAAGGAGATCTATTTACCAAGTGACACGCAGTACTCATAGCTTATGTCCAAAAGTATCTATCCAAATATGCACCACTTGACATAATTATGGGACTTTCCATCAAGGTTTAATTCATAATTTTTGTCACCCCATTTTTTAGGTATGTACAAAGTAAGATTTTGCTTGATTATACTTGCATGCTTACAAAACTCATCAAATTCCCTAGAATAATATTATTCACCTCCATAATGAGATATCAACACCTTTATTTTACACTTTTATTGCTTCTCTACTAAGGATTTAAAAAACTTATAATTTATGTTGCATAAAATAAATCCAAGTGAATCCTGAGGCATCATTAATCAAGGTCACAAAATATCAAGATTTACCAATAGAGCCAACATACTCAAGACCAAATGCTTCCTTTATCAATGATTTTTAATTTTCTCTTTGATTTAT
Organism: Sequoia sempervirens; assembly: GCA_007258455.2. NCBI lineage: Eukaryota > Viridiplantae > Streptophyta > Pinopsida > Cupressales > Cupressaceae > Sequoia > Sequoia sempervirens. The sequence continues at coordinate 6,696 of VDFB02080937.1, read as the reverse complement.
TATTTCATTAAGAAAATGATGATCTATTTTGTTTATTGAACTCACAATTCTTACAAAAATCAAAGTAGTCATCACAAAAAGAAAAATTGTCAACAAATTTTTACTCATTAATCTTTAAACCATTTTCACTTCTATGTCCTAATCTATGGTGACATAATATACATGTGTTTTTAACTTTTTTAGTTACATTGGTGAAATTGCAAACTATTGTGACATTTAGCTTAAACAAGGTTCCCATTCTCAATCCTTTTGCTATCACCAATTTTCCTCTCACCAACTTGCAATTTATCTTATAAAATGTTACATATATTCCTAAATCATTTATCTTAGAAATAGACATTAAATTTCTCACTAGCTCGAGAATATGTAAAACACTGGAGAGGGTTTTCATCCTCCCATCATCAAAACACAACTATACCTTTCCCTATTCAACTATTAGATTTGAACTATTATCCCCAAAGTACACCTCCCCATTATCATATTCATGATACAAGGAGAACTCCTCATAGTTATGTACTACAAGTATCTTGATTCAACCAACCAATGATCATCAAACATAATGTTACAAGAAATACTTGAGGCTTCAATACTTTCATTTGAATAATTTTTGTGGATAAATCCCATTATTTCTTCTTATTTATGTATTATTTTTTCACATGTCCCTTTTATTGCAATTCCAACATCTTACTATATTATTTCAAATATTTTTAGGCCAACCTCAATAAATTGACTTCTCTTTAGACCCCTTTTGTCTCCCTTAGATCCTCCCCTTTCCTTAAACACTCCCTTGACATGAAGAGCATTTTTAGTACTATCTATAGTGAATTCTTCCTCATTTCCTCTATCAATAGTTGCAACAAGGGCATCCTAATTAGAATATATTAAATTAGCACTAATATCAATAATAATACTCTCACATGACTTAGGAAAAGAACATAGAAGCATACCATACTTATCTTTATATCTAAATAGGGTAATTGACTCAAAATTTAATTAAATTAATTTAAATGCTTGGCTGCCAATTGACCTTCCTTCATTTAAGAGAAAATAACTTAATTTTTAAACATAATTTATTCTTAAGACTTTTAGATTGATAAATTTTACCCATCCTTTTCATAGGAAATAAATAGTAAGCTCTTCTAATACATTTAAAATGATATAATTTGCAAGACAAATCTAGATTTCCCCCCAATTTTTCTTATCCATCTTATCTCATAAGTCTTGGGAAATAATTGTTACCCGATTTTCACCTATGGGCTCAATCAGGTAGGGTAACCTATGTTTTTGAGTGTTCATGAAGGCCAACTGGAGGAACATCTGGGTTGTGTATTTTCTAACTTATTTGCTTCTTGTGTAGCTGCAGGGGAGATTAGGTTTTAAGATTCGGCACGTGGATTAAATGACGCTCCCACAAGGGTTGAGCCCAGCGTGCAAGTATTCAATTTTGGGTGGGTCTTCATCTTGTTTTTGCCTTGTTTTTTCCCCTTTCCGTTTTGTTTTCCTTGGCCCCTTTTCCTTTTTGTTCTGCTAGGGATGGGATCGGAACGGAATCCGAACTTGAAACTTTGGAAAAGTTTTAGGTCCGGATTTAGTTATGGTTCTGGTTCCACCGACTCTTTTGTGTTGCCCCTGCTTCGACCCCGATCCTATTTTTGGTTCCATCTTGGCCCCACCCCTGCCAATTTTGAAAGGTCTCGGCAAAAGATTTGAGTTCGTCGCAAAGTCTTGCTGACCCGCTAGGGTCTTGCCGAAACAAAGGGAGCTCGGGGAGAGTGTAGGAGTTCGCTATGCAGTCTCATCGATAGGGTGGTGTCGTGCCGATAGCGATGGATCTGTTATAGGCTTCAGTGAGACCTCTAGTCGATATCGATTGTCTTGCCGATGGTTTTTTGTGATATCGATATAACTCTGGCCGCTCGCTATGATGTCTTGTTATGAAATAACTTGCACAATAGAAGAATATGATAGGAAATATGTTGCAAATACTTGATAATAACTGAGAATAACAAGCCACTTCGAGGGGGAAAACCTCCAAATATCTCTAATGAGAACACACTTCACAACTTGATAATGAAATAAGACTCACAACCTCCTATATATACCTATTTATGCCAAGGATATCACCTAGGCCGACTTAGACACACCTATATAAGACTTAGGCCGACCTAAACAACTAAATAACAATATACTAATGATAATATGACTTAATAGAGAGTTAAGATAGCCACAAGTTGACTATTAATAACCCAATGTACACTAATATTAAGGGCGTAGCATGCCCCCCTTCTTCAAAGAAGTATTGTCCTCAATGCTAATCAAGTTTGGAAACTTTTGAATGAACTCCTCATCTTCCCATGTGGCATCTTCAACTGGTAAATTCTTCCATTGGATGAGATACTCAGTGATAGTTCTATTCTCGGGCCACAGTTTTGTGCGGTTTATCTATCGCACTCGTTCCAAAATGATTCTCCTTTCTTCATCCAGCTCTGTGCTGTTTGAGGGGAATATTATGCCCAATTACCTTCTTCAAACAGAAAACATGAAAAACTGGATGTATCTTTGTTGTAGGTGGCAACTCAAGCTTGTAGGCAACACTACCGATCTTCTGCATGATTTGGTATGGACCATAATACTTTGGCGACAACTTATTATTCTTTTTCTTTTGTTGCTTTAGTGAGATTTGCTTTATAAGGTCGCGAACGCAAGAAGACCCAATCCCCAACTTCAAACTTCTTCAATTTATGTTTGTCTGCCTGTTGTTTCATTTGATTTTGTGCCATGGATAAATTCTCCTTGAGTCCTGAAAGTACTTGTTGTTGATGAAGCAAGTGGTCTTCTACTGCCTGAACTCTTGGTGACACCTTTATTGATGATGTGATGGAAGGAGGATGATATCCATAAAGTTCCAAAAATGGAGACATTTTTGAAGAGCTATGAAAAGAAGTGTTATACCACCATTCTCCGCAAGTGGTAGCCACCTACTGATCGACCGCTCTAAAGTGAAACAACGAGATATCCTTCCAAACACTTATTAACAACCTCCCTCGCTTTCCCCAATCTGGACAGGAAGGTATGAAGAGCTAAGAGCCAATTGAGTACCCAAACATGAGAATAAATCTTCCTATGACTAGTGAAGATAGGATCAACACTAACAATAACTTTAAAATTACGTATGGATATTCTCCAAAAAATCTTTTAGCCACTGCACTTGTTGTAAAAGGATGTGCTAATGCAATGAAATGTGCATATTTAGTGAGCCGATCAACCACCACCATGATGACATTATGAACTTTAGATTTGGGAAGCCCTGTGATGAAGTCCATGGATATCTCTTCCCAACGCCGGCTAGGAATAGATAGGGTTGCAAGAGACCTGGTGTCTTAATTGTCTCCCCTTTATGCCTTTTACACACCAAACATTCAGCCACAAATTTTTGAACATCACCCTTTAGCCCTTCCCAAAATAAATCTTGCTTGACTCGATGATATGTCTTCAAAAATCCTGAATGACCACCCACTGGAGACTCATGCAACTCTGTGAGAATATTGATTTTAAGGTTGGAATTCTTGCAGAGATACAAACACTCTTTATACCAAAGAGTATCTCCCTTCCAACAAAACTTATCTGAACTACTAGGATCACTTTTTAATTGCTCAATGAGATTACTTGTTGCAACATCATTTTGCCACTCTGCTTTGGCTTCCTCCACCCAATTTGCTTGTAATATTGAAAGGGCACACAATAAGGCTTCATCTTTCTCATCCTTCCTTGACAGTGCATCTGCAACAATATTTTCTTTCCCTTTCTTATATACAATCTCAAAGTCATATCCTAACATCTTAGTGATCCATTTTTGTTGCTCTTCATAAGATAGTCTTTGCTCCAAAAAATATTTTAGGCTATCATGATTTGTCTTAACCTTGAAATTTCTACCCAATAGATAAGGTCGCCATTGTTTCACTGCATGGAGGATTGCTAGCATTTCCTTCTCATAAATAGGTTTTAGTTGATTCTTACCTTTTAATTGATGACTCTAAAAAGCAATTGGTCAACCTTCTTGCATGAGCACTACTCCTATCCCATTTCTAGAAGCATCACATTCCACAATGAATTCCTTGGTGAAGTTAGGAGTGGCAAGCATTGGAATTGTACACATAGCCTCCTTCAATCTCTCAAATGCCTATCAAGTGCACTGCTCCAATGAAAGAATCCTTCTTCAATAGAGTGGTGAGAGGTGCTATACTACCATACCCTTCACAAATCTTCTATAGTACCCCCGTCAATCTCAAGAATCCCTCTTCTTAATGGTTTTTGGAATAGGCCATTCCATGATAGCCTTAATTTTGTTAGGGTCCACCTTTACTCCATGTGAAACTATGTGTCCCAAATACTCCACTTTTGTAAGACCAAAAGCACACTTGGATGGCTTAGCATAGAGCTTATGATCTTCAAGTATTTGTAATGCTTGGTCCACATGTTGCAAATGTTCTTCCCAAGTCTTGTTGTAAATCAATATATCATCAAAGAATACTAACACAAACTTTCTCAAGAACTTCTTAAAATGGAATTCATCAAACTTTGGAATGTAGATGGTGCATTGGTAAGACCAAATGGCATCACCAAAATTCATACGACCCTCATGAGTCCGAAATGTTTCTTACAAATATCCTCCTCCTCTATCCCAATTTGCGATAACCAAATCTAAGATCTAACTTGGTAAAACATAGCTCCATTTAATTCATCTAGCAAATCATCAATGACTGAAATAGGAAACTTATCTTTAATGGTGTACATGTTGAGAACTCTATAATTTGGACACATGCTCCAAGTATCATCCTTCTTACATACCATCACTATAGGTGAGGAGTAAGCACTTTGGCTATGCTTGATAATTCCTCAGCCTAGCATCTCTTCAACAATTTTTTCTATCTCACTCTTTTGTATGTGGATACCGCGAAGGCCCTCGATGTTCGGTTGGCTCCCGACTAACTATGGCATGATCACATCCTCTTAGAGGAAGTCCTTTTAGGCATATCTCCAAGAACAACCGAGGACGATCACCATTATAGCTTGCAACTGATGAGTAGGAGTAATAGATTGAGAGACTTCTAATGAACATAGTTGGGTCACAAATCCATCCACTCCTTTCTTAAGAAACTTTTGCATTTGATGAGAGCTTACCATTTGTGGAGATTTTTCCTTCAACCCCCTTAGCTCTACTAGCCTTCCTTCCGATTGAAATCTCATGAATAGTTCTTGGAAGTTCATCTCAATTGTTCCTAATGTAGTAAGCCATTGTACTCCCAAAACAATATCTCCTGCACCCATGGATATCGCATACATTGGAGTATCAAGTTGATAATATCCCATGGATAATTTAATGCTATGACACTTCCTCAACAACTATCTATACCACCATCTCAATCAAAACTTGAAACTTCCGAGCTGGATATATGAAACACCCTAGACGAGGAAGCTAACTTTTTATTATTGATGAAATTATGAGTACTACCCGAGTTGATCAACACTGTTACCTTCTGCTTCTTTAGGAACCCCACCACCTTGAGAGTTTGTGGAGCGCTGAAACCCGAGAGTGCATGACAAGAAATGATTGGTTGAGAATCATGTGATTCCTCATTTGACTCATCTTCTAGTATGGGTTCCTCCTCTCTTCCTTATTGGGACCTTCAATATAAAACAATTTTTCACTACATTTTATGTCATCGATTGTATTTTCTATCAGCTACCTGAAACACAAGCCTTTTGCTCTCTTTTCTCCTCAATTTGTTGTGGAGTCAACTTAGTAGGTTGTGTTGAATATCCTTTCTCTCTTGTCACATTAGCCCCTTGCTTCTTAGGAATCAAATATTTCTCCTCTACCCTACGTGCTAAGATAAAAGACTCATTTATGGAACGAGGGATAAACATGCGTACCTCATGTTGAATGTGATCCTTGAGACCACCCAAGAATAATTCATTCAAGTTTTCCTCCGTAATTGAATCCACCCTTAAGGATAGATTTTGGAATTGCTGAATATAATCCTTGACTGATCCTGTTTGTTGAAGTTTAGCTAGCTAGCTGAAGAAGTTGTTTGTGACGCTATTGCTATATTGTGCTTGGAGTTCCTCTGTAAAAATTGACTATGAGACGGTGAGCCCCTTTTTACCTCGATGAGTGCAAATCCAATGATACCAAATGAATTGATCTGGTTCTAAATATAAGGAAGCCATCGTGACCTTTTGTCCATTTGGGATTTGGTGTACTTAAAAAAAATTCTCCATTTGGTTTATCCATGTTAGAGGATCCTTACCATCAAACTTGAGCATATCCACCTTTGGAAATAAATTCCTAGATCCCATAGGAGTACTAAAGCTTGTGTTAGTAGTATCTGACCTAGAATTCTCACCTTGGCCACTTGAGAACTCCTTTCTTGATTCATCTATGTAGGTGCTTAACATGTTTCGCATGTCCAACATATCTCCTCTTAGGTCACACATATCCATCTTAATTGAGGAAATTTCTTCCTTGACCTTATTGATTTCCTCATTATGAGTAATATCCTCGACTATTTCACCATCCTTATTAGGAGTCTTCCCCGGAGTGACATTGTTTTTACCCCTTGTTGAAGGCCCCGACATGATGGAAATCACTAATGTTGAAATAAATCACACAAATGAAACTTAAATTCTCTCAAA
>VDFB02080935.1:51228-91639 GCA_007258455.2 Sequoia sempervirens | reverse complement strand
GTAGTGCATTGTCATCATTATTAGTCTTTTTATCCTCCTCATCAAGCCCTTCCTGATGCCGCCAAGGGTGGAAGATCCACCACCACCAAGCCCACTGTACATAATAAATGCAAACAAATAAAAACTTTAAATGAGTATTTCAATAAAATACAATTTTAAATTTAATTGACATTAGCTCTGCAGATTCTACATATTAACTCTATAGATTACACAATATATTTACACATCTTAAAAATCTGTAGTTTGATGTTAACTCCATTGAGTATACAATATGTGTAAGCTTAGAGAATCGGTACTGATTTTAACATAACATATTTTACAATGTGTACCCGACTCAAAAAATTAATTCAGTCTGCACAATATTTATGCGCCTCAGAAAATTATCTTATGGTTTCTACAAATGTGTATGCTTAATATTTTTTTACATTGATATCATACTACAGATTTTACATATTCTCGAGCATTGATGTCAGAATAAACAAATTTTGCATAATCCAAATCATGTGGATTCTATATCAACCAATATTGTTGGGATTTTATATGCATTTAATTTCACTTGATTTAAGTGTACTTAATATCACGATTGTTATCACAGGAAGGGCAGTCATAACCAATCTTAAATTTACATCCTTAGGACCACAGGTCCATGAGTCACTTCAATCCCCATTTTGATGGAGCTGATCTTGCTTCCCGTTTCACAAGGCTAAAGGTGTGTGGGCCTATGATTGTGGTTTGGAACACCAATAGGGCCTTTGATGCTTTTATAGAAGGAATTTATAAGTATGGAATTGGTCTTGCTTGCCTTTGGAGAAAATAAGCAAGCACCATGTGTTGTAAGAGTGTACTTTGGACAGGTTTTAGAAGAAACTTAAGATTCTCATAGAGTATCTTCACAATGAAAAGGACAGGCCCAACTTCACTCGAGGAGTAGATTGCTTAAGTGAAACTAAATCCAAAGTATATGTGTGCAGGGCGTTTGACTAAGAAAGCTCTTAGCATGGTTGTAAATGAAGAGCATATTTACAATTCATGTTTTTGTGGTTGTTGACAGAACAACATTGATTAGTCATGGGTAGCTGGGGATGATATGGTACACTCTATTTTTGCTTGTTTCTCAGTTGTGAAGTCTATAATCTGAAACACATTTCGAAAGTCCTCTTCAAGATCTCAAGAGATTGAGGACGAGGATGAACCTGTAAGTATTGCATTATTACTTGATTACAACAGTGTTACCATTTTATTTTGTCTCCTTTGAGACAACTCAAACCAGATATCTTAACCATCCTCTCATCAAATTACAAGGGAAAGCTCCCTGATATCTAAACTATCCTTGACACTACACTATAGACAAAATATACAGTTATTCACACGATACAATGTTTCTTTAGGGGGTTTTGTATAAGTGAAACAGCTATCTGCATTGTTTTTTTATCTCAGGAAAAAGCACAAGATTGATAAACCTTGTCTCACAAGCAAGATTTTTAGATATTAAGAATGAAATCAACTAATCTAACCACACATTTGACACCACTTTCCTGCTGGTTAAAACAGAGACCAATAATCTAATGCAACCAAGATTTCAAATGAATAACAATTGGATCATTAACAACACACGATCTCAGGAATCAAACACCTATTCTGCATGCAAAGCTACAACTTACATGGATAGATATTGCTAACTTATATATTCTATTATATATTTCAATACATAAATATATTCTATATTTACTGTGTACCTGATAGGTACACTACATATAGATTGAGTCAGAATCAATGCAGTGGCTTCCAAAAAGTTTTGTTAGCATTACAGAAAAATCTGAGCTATATCTAGAGTTACAACTTTCGAAATTTATGGGTACACCAACTGATAGAATTGTCTGTTTTATGGATGCACATGATGATCTCCTAGTAGTTGAGCTGTTGTCAGAATTTATTGAGTAGATTCCAAAATATTCAGTTAGCATTACAAAAGAGACTGAGCTATGATCAGGCCTACAACATTTACAGATATGGGTTTGCGAGCTGACAAACACATTAAATGAGACACAAACAACATGATCCACATGATAAGCCGCTGCCTTCATTTGAGAACATTGAAGCCATTTGTCGAATTATAGAGAGAAATATTTAATAAACACTTCAAGCTGTCATACCATGAGTTAGGGCACCTTCATCATTTGTGGTCTTGTTATTTTAAGTAGCAGAGCCTTTTCTTGGTTCAAAAATGTCTTTAATCTTTGTTGAATATGTGCCACCATATAGAATCTGCAATATTTTCAAAGACATGCTTAAATTTGGGTCTGCAAGATGAGTTGTCACAGAATGACTTCCAATATCATTCCATCTCATTGAATCTTTTCAACATGGCCACATTTTATCAGTGGCCTTACTGCATTGCAATGACTTGGTACGTGTCATAGACCTCTCACTCTTTCATTATTTTCTTGCTTTTCTTTGCTTTATTTTGTTAGGAGGTCTTTTTTGCCCTAGTGCTACAATATTGTAACAGTTGTATGTACCTGTCCCATTAAGCTCTTCTTGGTCATTCATGGACATTAATAGAATTTCCTTCTTTCTTTCTCTCTCCCCCATTCTATTATACTTCGACACAAGATGGTGTGATTGTCGTAAACTAATATTGGTGTTGAGGTCTAGGAGTTATTAACTTATTTGCAGTTGATGGAAGACCTCTTGGGGGAATTGTTGGACCATGAATCATTCTTACAGGTATGGTATCACTCATAATTAATCGTCAAACTAGCAATTAACTTGCACCTCTCCCTATATGATGATGGGAGCGTGTTGTCTTGGAGCAAGTATGCAATATAAACCTCCACACTATTTGTGGTATACGTCCAAGAAGGCATCTGATTATTCATACCACTATCTCAAGAATGGAAGCAAACATATGATTAAGCTTGGTAATAAGGGAGCTATAACTTGGATACTGGTATTTCCAAAGTACAAAAAATTTCTACTTCGCTAGGTCAATCAAATTATTGTCTGTCCAATTTTACTTTATATCCATTTGATGACAATATGTTATTCAGTTTTATTGTCTTAGCTAATCCCTACTTTGTGTATTTATAGAAGTTTCTTTGATTGTATTCAAGGCACAAACATATAAACTCAGTTCGTGGAAGATTGTGGCTTCAACATCTTCATTTGACCATGTCTACATCTTTGTTTATATTATCACTATGTGATGGATGTTATTATGATTGATTATTATTAATGTCATTATTAAGACCAAATTAAAGACACATCGTATTGTCAGAATTCTAATATCATTGTTAAGAATTATATTATGTTTACTTTAATCCACATATTCTGACATTGATTCATGTGTCTTTGGAGGTTGAGGTGGCTTATATTATGAAAGCTTTGAATCCTTCCCCCTTCCCTTCACTTTAAATACCCAAGGAGACCTTTTGTCGCCTTGAGATTTGGAAAGATGCCAAGGCTCATAAGAGCACGTTTTTCCAAATATATTCTTGGGTGTTTCAAATCGTTTGAATCACTCTGATGGGTGAGTTCCATTATCTTCCACGGTGTCCTCGTTAAATTAATAAAAAAAGCACATGAAAACTATAGGCGCCCAATAGAAAAACAAACTACAAAAATGAAAAATAACAAATAATCTTAATGTTTATAAATCCCATTAATAATTCAGATACAATTTAAAAGAGCATCTAATAGATTCCATTGTTGTTTACTTCAAAGTAACTTGTTTTTGTCTTAATTGGTAAATAATGGTATGTCTATTTTGTCATATCTTTAAAAACTACACAAATTAACTCATTGTTTTTCCAACTATAGAATAACATATAGGCTCCCAAACACTAAATACTTTAAACTTTCAACAACAGACTTGTCCGAGAATATAGTAACAACTCTTAAACCAAAATATCTATTTGACTTAAGAGTTTGAAATTCAAACTCAACAACCTGTTACTTGGCTAAGGTCCATGAATACTATACTCTGGATGAGCCAAAGATCTCTTAACTGACAGCTCAACCCAAGATCTCCACGAGAATTATTTTGGACCTCAACTATATCAAAGTTATTAGCACCACATACTTCACTGGATGTTATTTTTAATGCTCATGCACATTTTGGGATTCCGAAGAGAATGTAATTCAATAATACTTTTCAAAGGGAAAAACAAGTACATTATGATTGACAAAAATAATCATTTAGATTGTTAGATGTAGGGTTTGGCACATGGAAGCAAATCAAGAAGTGACATTGTAAGTTTAATTGTAATAATTCATCTTGCTATATTTGCTCACTCATTTATGGTAGATGGATATTGCTAAACATGTGTGTCTGAATGTGAACCAATGGCTTTGAACTTTGGTAGTCTTTATGCTCAATTTTAATTGTACTTGCAATGTAGTTTATGACTACAGATTGTTAATTGCAAGGTTATAGTTAAAGCTATTCAAATTTGAAGCCTTAATTCTTTTTGATGATGTATTTTATAGTATTCATACAACATTATGGATTTTCATAGTATTTCTTTATTATTTTTCCTCCGCAAACAGTTCTTACTTATTTCCTTGTTCTTTTATTTTTAATTACAGAAAAAAGGACGGAGACGAAGGACTGGTGACACCACAGATGCTACACCTGTTAATGGCAGGTGCATGTTTTATTTTTGTTTTTGCCCAAGGGCTGGGCAAGGTTTTCTCATTAATTTTCTTCTTTGCATTTATTTTTCTCCTCCCTTCGACTTTCTCATCTTTTTGGATTGTGTGCCTCTCAACCTCCCCTCACCACCATCTCCCCTGTTTCTATCCAAGTCTGCTATCTATACTTCATTTCTCTCTATCTGCTAATCATCCTGATGATGGATCATGGAGTATGATCCGAAACGTTTTTGTTTTTTTGTTTTTTTTTTTGGTTTTTTTTGATGAAAAAAATGGCACACAGTTTTATGCAGAAATCTTTGATTATTTATGATCATGGACTGTGGAAACAGAATGTTATTAAAATGATTTATATTAGAAAATATGCTCTAGATTGGCTATTCAATGCCTCTACTCTGAATCTCTATATATTTTAATATACTTGAGGTTAATAGGGCACATTATTCAATTTGTTGACTAAAGGTTAATGTAATGTTGATTTTGGCCATGCATAAATGCAGGGTTAGATATTCATCTCTAGACCTTGATCATCCAAGGCGTGTGCCCAGCAGCACAGTGAATACATCAAATCAAAAGCTGAAGTCTAAAGAGATTGATAAATCTCCTCTCCTGAAACAGAAAATTGAAAGACATCATATGAAGGGTACATTAAATATTTCTTCACCTCAGAAAGAGGTGCATAGGCACAAAGATTTTTTATTTGGGTTTGACAAAAAGTTGAACTCAAAGCATTTGAATGCATCTCCTGTTCAGGATCAAGTAATAGACAAGCATTATGTGGAAGATCCTTACAATAAATCTTTATCTAATGAGGATGCCCATGAATCATCTTCTCGTGAGTGGGAAGAAAAACCTGCAGTTAGAGTTGTTACCAGTGTAAAGTTGGGGAATGATCTTACCATGCTTTCCCCTACAGAGTCTCAGTCACCAAGTGTTGTTGCAGAGGTGGATTCAGAAAGAACACCTCAGAACATAATTCGAGCAGAGCAGGACGTTTTGGTTCATGATGAAGAAAAACTAGACATTCATGTGGTTGAAAATGAGAATGATGATGTAGCTAGTGAAGCTGAGAATTATATGGATGCTCTTGCTACCATGGAATCTGAAACGGAGACAGATTCTGAGAGCAAAATAAAACAAGAGGTTGATTCTGACATAAATTCAGAACATAAAGAAACAGGCAGAGAATTATGCGAGAGGCATGCTGATTATTCTGAATTTGCTAATGCTGAAGCTACTGCTTTCTACAATTGTGACTCATCAGATGAATCTTCAAAAGTAGAAACTTCGTCAGAATTTTTCTACAAGCCTGCAGATATTTCTTCAAATGCAGAATCAATGCCAAACACAGTGAATGCCACATCAGAATGTGATTCTGCAACTGTGGACCTAAACAGGAGGCTTGATTCTGGACCTTTATCTCATGCAACATCAAAAGAGGAGTCAGCTTATGGTTTTGATGATGGAAATTCATTGTTCTCTGAAGCTTGTAAGAATGTACAAGATTCTGGTTCTTTATCTTGTGCAACATCAAAAGAGGAGTCAGCTTATGCTTTTGATGATGGAAATTCATTGTTCTCTGAAGCTTATAAGAATGTACAAGTACCTTTAGATGAGAAGGTGCATGAGTTGCACGCTCAGTCTTCTGTATTTACTGATGCTGAAGATTTTACCTTGCACAATTTTGACTCATTAGATAAGTCTACAAAATTAGAAAATTCATCGGGGTTTTTCAATAGCATGCCCACAGATGTTTCTTCAAATGTCGAATCAATGCCATACACACTGAACACCACATCAGAATGTACTTCTGCAAATGTGGACCAGAACAGAAGTCTCTACCCTGAACATTTACCTCTTGGATTGTCCAAGGACTTGAATTCTTCTTTTGATAACGAAATTTCAATTCACTTAGAAGCTCTTAAGAATGACCAAGAAGCTCTTAAAAATAACCAAATACCTTTGAATGAGACGATACAAATGGATGCTGATGTAACTGCAAAAGAGGGGATGCTCAATGGTAGTGATGTGCCATCTGTTGCTGATGTGGGATCCACTGTAGTTGTTGGCAATGCTGGGATCAATAAGTTTGAAAATGAAGAATTGTCTTCAGCATTTCAAAATAAAGATAGGACAGGTGCTTTTGCAAATGCTGCAGCCATTGATGGAATTGATGATGCAGAAGTGTCCTTCAGATTCCCGACTTTTGAATCATCAGTTCTTGTCACTGAAGAATTGCAAATTCTACATAAAGAACCAGCTGCAGTTTCTGAATGCTTTGAGGGCATAGAGTCTGGTGGTGATTTGCAAACATCATCTCCTAAGGTGCATAAAGATGAGGATTATGGTAATTATTTTATCTTTTCTAATTCTAATATAAAAGAGTCAGTTGGTAACTCTGAGTTGGCTGGTGGCATTGAGAATGGAATAATGCAAGATAACCAAAAATACCTTGACTTGCAAGCCATTGGTGAGGAATATGAAATGCTTGAATCCATAAAGAATGATTCTTCTGATACTCAATATGTCCAATTGCTAAGTGGACACTCATCTCCTGAGTTGGTTGGGCAAATCTCTGTTGAATCTGATTCGGATATTGAATTTGGTGAATATTCAGCTGAAAGCAAGCCTCAAGATTCTTTAAATGATGAATATATTGCACCTGGCATGGATTCTGAATTTATAGATGAACAAGGCTGTCCAGATATACCCCTTCATTTTGTTCCATCTGCGATGCAAGCAATAGTTGCAGGAGAGATTGAAGAACCTACAGAATATGCATGTGAAAAAGAGTCCCCAAAGTCAGTTGAAGGATTGCAAGACATTGATCTGGCACAATCTGAAAGCACTGAATCAGAACTGTATGTAAGATCGCTTAACATCCCCCCTCAATCAAATGTGCCTGATGGTTACCAAGGCGATGAGGTAATTGAGAACTATTCAAGCAATGCATCACTTATAGAGGACACAATTGTTTGTTCAGGAGTTAATCAGAGCGTCCCTTCTGATGGCACTGATTTACTATTACAAAATGTTGTCGATGATGTTCCCACAAAGGAAATGAATATTCATTCTGAAGAGCCCGTGGCTGTTGATTCTGCTACTGTTAAATTCCCTTTTCTTGCGTGTAGGTCAGACAATGGTTGCAGAAAAGAACTATCTAATGAATTTCCTCATGCCGATACCTCCATCAATAATGGAGTGCTTCCTGATGGCTCTCCACATTCCAGATCTAATGAACTTTGCAATGATGGTGGGACATATGAGAATGGTATAAACATCAAGTCCCACTCAAATCATTATCTCAGAGAACCTACTGAGTTATTTGATTCCCTGCCTGCTTCAAACTCTTTTTCTAAGAAAATACACACAGATTCTCCTCGTGCAGAAGCAGAAATGCAAATTCTTTATGCCATACCGCCAGTTAAGCCTAATGTCACTCCGTGTCCTCCTAGATCTATCCAGAACAGCAGTGATGGAGTTTCATTTCAGAACAATGTTGACACTGAGTCTGATGGCAATCCTCGTCTTGTAGCATCTACTGAAGAATTCAGTTCCTTAGTTTCTGCAAATAAATTTTCTGAGACAGTTTATACAGGTTCTCTCCATGCTGATCAAGACATGCAGCTTCTTCATGTCATACCACCGGTGAAGCCTGTTGGTGCTGAACAACATGTAGAGTCACTGAAAAACTTCTCTAAAACAGAAGTCTATGATAGCAAACTTCCTTCCCTTTCCATACGAGTGGTGAAGCCTGTTGGTGCTGAACCACATGCAGAGTCACCAAAAAACTTACCCAAAACAGAAGTCTATGATAGTGAACTGCCTTCCCCTCCTCTTGAGCATATAAAGATATCCTTCCCACCTGGTTCTGATTCACCACTCTCTATGTATTCAATGAGCAGTGACCATATTTCTGAATCCCCAAGTATTGAAAGACAGCAACCATCTGAAAGCAAAGCAGATAATCTATCTTCCTCTTTCCATTTATTACCAGAACCTGCAATTCCATTGCAGCAGGCAGGTGATAATCAAACCATTGGGATTATGGGTTCCTTGTCATCACATGGAAAAAGAAAGTCATCTGAAACTCTTTCAGATAAGATGCATATCTCACAAATGAGAGATACAGATGATGATTCTGAAGATGAAGGTTGGAATGAATTTGGGAAATCCTCTCTGGAAGTTTTTCATGAGTTTTACAATCAATCTCTAGAACCTACTGATGGACTTAAAGTCTTCTCTGGAAGAACTGCAGTCAGTGATGCGGACACTGGTTCACCAGGAGTTTTATCAACGATTTCTAGGACAAGCTCGTTAAGTCCAGAGACAACAAGGAATTCTCTGTTGAATCTCAAATATAGTAGTGCAGATGCAGAATCAAGTTTGTCACACTCACACAACATATCTCTAGGATCATCTCCAAGGTCTCTTGCAATTAGTGAACCTCACTCCCCTGTTTATGGTGAAGAGACATTTCACGGAAATCAAGATTTAGCTTGGAGCCACTCGCCTCCATTAGATACAGGGGCATCAGTTCAAACTTTCTCTACCTTGGAACCCAATTCAGAATGTAATTGGCATGACATACCAGCACCTCCAGAAATTTGTCACAATAATGAAGATTTATCCAGGAGCCATTCTTCTGCATTTGAGGTGGGGGCATTAGATCTAACCTCCACTTTAGAACCCCATTCAGAATGTGACTTCCATGAGTTACCACCACCGCCTCCTCTTCCTCCTTTGGAGAGGCAGATGATGAAATCCCACCAAATGTCTTCGTTAACATTTTTAGGAGGTGAACCACCAACTCCGCCTGCACTTCCTCCTCCATTAATGATTACCAGTTTGATTCAGGATCCTTCTCCAAGTTTGGTGCCTGCCATACGGATGTCCTCTAATGAACAAAGGGATTCACTCATTGAGGCCATTGCTTCACATGACAAAGCCACGGTAGTTTTCTCATTTCCATAGCTTGCATTTATTCTGGAATGTGTTTTCCCATATGTATTCCAATCTTCAATTCCATTTTTCATGCTTATTTGCTTTGCAATGGCTTGCGCAGCTTAAGAAAGTTCCTAAAGATATTCATTCTCCAAGTATAAAACCTGTAGATGAGAGAGAAGAATTGCTGGAGCAAATAAGAACTCGGGTCAGTAATTACATTTTTCTACATGGATTTTAATTTTTCTTTTCCTGTATGTATTGTTGGCCTCTAGCTATAACCTCTTGCGTCATTCATTTTGATGGTGTGTGATGGTGGATTTTTCCATATATATCCTTGAATTCTAACCTTACACAAGGTTTGTGTCAATTGTCAGTCATTCAATTTGAGACATACTTCTGTGGCGAAGCCAAATATTCCAAGGCCTACTTCTGTAGTGAAGCCAAATATTAATGTGGCTGCAATCTTAGAAAAAGCAAATGCAATCCGGCAGGTAAGTTAGAAAATATTTGTGGCTTTTGTTGGTAGTCCTTATTAATTGTATTGTGGCACTTTAAGTTTTAACTAACTGGTCTTGTCAGTTTCAGGCATTTGCTGGAAGTGACGAAGATGATGAAGACGATGAAGATTGGAGTGATACTTAATTGAAGGTAATCTTCATAACCAGCTTGAGGTATTCTTTCAAACTGTACGTAAAAGGCTCCCTTGTTCGTTGCTTGTAGTAACGATTTTATTTTTCCAGTCACATTGCAGATTATATGGAGCTCGCTTGGAGTCTTGATGTATGCATCTGTAATTAAATTGTGTTACAGAAAGATGGCAGAACTATGAATGATTGGGTTCATTTTCCCAGTAATTGATGCAACCCAAGACATCCCGTCCAACATAATATAGATCATGATGATCGTAATTCATGCACCCACTTCATATGTTTTCCATGAGCTAGTGAAATAAGCCATCCGAGGCTCATAATGTATCATTTTCGTTGGCATCCGATCTGTCCAGGCATGAATTGAAGTTATTCATGAATATACGTGCTTATCCAGAACCTTCCTTTAAAGCTAATGTATGATAGTTCAGAATGTTTCCCAAAATCTAGGACAAATGTTCAGAGATTCATGTCTAGCCTGGTTGATTGTATCAATATCTGTATAATCTTCTGTATGTTGTGCCATAGTAGTTTGCAGGTTCTATAAGATGATACTGTGAAGCTTTGTTGCTATTGCTTCATAGTGCAGTTCTAGAATGAGGGTTATTCATGTCCATTGTAGTGACTTGTACTATTATATTGCACCCCTGCAGCAAGGGCTAACGAAATAATTCTGAGATGGTTGTATGGCTATGCTTTTTGCAATTTTTTTTGATAACTAATTTGTTTGGTAATTTATGAGATAAACAACATTACTAATCCTATTATTCATTAAAAGACCTGAATTAATTATATGCGACCAATTTTTTTTTCCTGGAAATCCAAGGTGTTTAAGATGGGAAGCATGGAAAATTGGATATTCATCCAGTTAGCTGGTATCAGCAATCAGCTTAGTCTTTGCCAAAAGTCGAACTTGTAGAAGGGCATGAGTTATTGCATAGTCCAATTTCCAATTTTACATGTAAAGCTTTACAATAAATTTTCATCAAATTCTATTCTGTAGTTTAAGAAGATACAGCTTTTCCGAACACAGAATTTTCTTGAAGAATTCATTCCTAATTTTTCGAATAGGTTTTAGCAAAAACTTTGAATATTTGATATTCAGATATTTTTTTTATAACGTAAAACATTTTAATATCTATGGATACTTTTTCTGATGTTGACATAAGAATGAGAATTCAAACACATTATAAGCAGTGATAATATTTTTTTGATTAGGGGTAAACACTTTTGACCAGAGCTATGAACAAGAAAGAGGGGTTTCAAAAGACCCATCCTTTAACAAAGATAAAAAGTGATCTAACAAATATGCACAAAGAACGTAAATGATAATAATTTTCTTACAATGAGGATACAAGAGATGTATGTAAAACGTTGCTGGAAAAGAAGTCAAATACCAAAAAAACGATGCCACTAAACCTTACTTCAGGAGTCGGCTGACCAGACCATAGATGTGGTCTGCTATAAATAAATGTTATTCATAATGTAAATTAATTCTGGTCTAACTCTCAAGTAAAAGTTACTCATAACGTAAATTAAATCTAGGGCGGATACATTGTCTGTCCAGTACTGCTAATTTCATTGGTTGATCCAACTTTATAAGTGCACTCAAAATCTCCTAACTAGTGTATATGAATGGGAACTGGCACTGCTATGCCTTTTATAATTGAATTATAGTTGGTTGTTGAGTTGTAACTACGATGGGAGTAAGGGGTGGATTGCAATGATACGAGTATCTTCACAAAATTCCTTAATTTTAAATTTGATGATTGTTTACCTATCAGATTAATAATTATAATTAAATACAATATTTTTATATAAAATATTTAAATATTAAAATTCTATCTTTTGTATTTTCTTCTATTTTAAAATTAATAATTAAAATATATTGCTATAAAGGAAAATAAAATTCCTTAATTTTAAATTTGATGATTGTTTACCTATCAGATTAATAATTATAATTAAATATAATATTTTTATATAAAATATTTAAATATTAAAATTCTAATTTTTGTATTTTCTTCTATTTTAAAATTAATAATTAAAATATATTGCTATAAAGGAAAATAAACTTTATTTGAACAAATAATGCTATTTTATGAAGTAAATACAATGCATTCTGATTTTGAACTCTATAATCAATGTGAATGTACGACTTTGATAGGAGTGCATATTTTGATATGGAAAGACTTTATATCTTCGCATTGTGTGCTTCTTGGAATTTTGTGCACGTTTTTGGTTGATTATGTGAATTTTTTTGTGCATCTGTTTGGCGGTTTGTAGACGTGATTTCGTAGGTTTCATGCTTTTAATCTGTAGTCTACTCATTGATTGTGAAGGGTAGAATTGTAAGGGTCAAGTTTGTAATGTCGTCTTCTTAGGGCTAATCAGTTCGAAGATCATTAGCTTATTCTTGTAGTCTAAGTGGTAAGGCAAGGGGACTCCAAAGTTCTTGGAGGACATAGTTTCAGTGATACAAGATTTCTAGTGTTGGCAATGAGTTCAGTGGGTAACATTGGTTTGAATGACACTCTTCGTGGTATTTTTAGACTTTTGAGGTGTTTCCCAAACTTCTTGGAGAGCACATCTATTTATAATAATTCACCAAATTGACTTTCTATCATTCATCCATTGTTTCAGTATCATATTGGTGTAATAAAAATTGGATTCCGGTGTGATGCACAAATTTTTCGTAACTTGGAGTAATATATTTTAATTATTCACTTTAAGTTTATAATGTTTGATTATTATTTTTATAACTTTACGGAAAAAGTATTTTTTTCTCCAAGTTAGACGTCTAGGAGGAATAAAGGCCTTTTTGCACATGAAAAAGATTATTATTATTTTTAAAAGGTATTTGGGTGGGAAAGTGAATTATTTTATATTTTCAAATTGAGGATTTTCCCTCCCAAAAGTTATATAAGGAGGTGTTGGGAGCTCATTATGCATATACTGAAGATTGATAATGAAGTGTTGTTGGATTTTTTTTGAATTCTCCAAGTCTTTGAGGACAATAATCCTCAAGGATTATTCTAGTTTCATAATGGAGATATATTACCTAGCCGGATTGGTATGATTCCATTTTGGGATCACTATTGGTGTTGAATGTGAAGTTTTTAGTTTTGATTTTCAGTGATGGAGTATTTTGAGGTGTTTTAGCATATTATTTTGATGTGTTTCATTTCAGTTTGTTGGAGTTTTTGAGTTGTTGCATAATGAACTAATGTTGAATTTCCTAGAGTTTATGCTTGCTAGTCATACTTGTGCAAGTGTAGGTTGTACCCCCTCATTTCGCTTGTGTAGATTGATGAGTTGATGTTTGCTTTTAGGTTTTTTGTCGAAGACCTCCCAATGCAAGGAATTGATCCCAACTTACATGATTGATTTGGCAAGATGGAATGGTAATGCCAATGCAGGGAATGAATGTTCATATACATGGGGCACAATAAATGTTAAATGTATGAGAACATGTAAAAATGGATGAAATGAGGTCAAATGCATAAGAATGAGTCAAGGCAGAGGTATATGGAAGATCAATAAGCAGACCCAACTTTTCAACTTTGCACAAGATTATGTTATTTGTTGATATGTAATTGCATTAAGACATTCACTCAAAATGAACCCAAAACTAAATGAGACTTAATATAGATATGCAAATTTCACCATTAAAATTAAGTAAAAAGCATATTTAAATAAAATATTTGTATATTAATTCAAAACAATAATACTAATTTAATTCTAATTATTTAATTTAATAAAATAACTGTCGATTATACATGAATGAATAATTAATTTATAATTATATAAGTAATATTATATTAATTTATAATTACATAATTTTGAAAATGCTCCTTCCGAGGCAGTTTGCCACGAGCCTCTCTCCTACAGTGGCACGTGAGACCTCTGAAGCTCTATTTTCATGGCGTGGTACCTCCGTCTATCCCTAGACGTGCTCCGCTCTGAGTGGTTGAGGCTGCAGTGGTTCGTAGCTCTGCTCCTACAATGTCTGTGCTTCCTCATCCTGGTGGGGGCTCTGTTGTTGGCGACGAATAAAGAGGGAATGTTTTTTGGCAAGGGTGACGATTTTGGAGTGTCTGAGGTGGGTTCTCCTGGTCGTGTTTCGCCGTGGGGTTGCAGCAGAGGCGATTCGCGGTCATGGTGGCGTGAAGACTGTGTCGAGCTTGGTTCGTAGTTCCCTGGGATCATAAGTGACCATTGCTGTGTCGGGAGTTCCTGACGGCTCCTCTTTGTATGAAAAAATTCTGCCCCTTCCCTATTCTCAAATTTCCCCCGTTATGGTTTGTGGACTGGATGTGCTCGAAAATGAGGACTTTTTATCTTTGTTGGGGTTTGATCTGCAGAATTAACTATTTGTGGCCATCTCTTTTTGATTTATACAATTGAGTTTTGGAATCTTGGAAGCCTCTCATTTTTAGTAAGATAAAACTTTTTTCTTGTGTTAGGGGCTTCTTCACAGCGCCTTTTGCCTCTTCTACGAAAAGGGATTTGGTGTTCAATGTAGGTTGTGGATGTGGGGAGAGCACTCCCTTTCAGTCAAGCCTTGGTTTACCTTCTTCAGTTCTTTTTTAGAATCTCTCAAAGTTAGTTCAGTTCGGGTTAGGCTTTCGAATATTCCTTTCCAATTTTGGGAAGGTTTTTGCTATGAAGCCAATGTTATTGGTCAATTTTTGAAGGTTGACTCTTAGTTTTATGTGTCACTCTACGTTTGCTCGTACACTGGTGGACATTGATATTTTCAAGAGGATATTATTTTGATGGTGGGGAGAGGCCTTGAACTCAATAACTTGATTATGAGGGTCTCCCTTCAAATGTGGATAATGTTTCACAATAGGTCATTGGAATTTTGATTGTCCACTCTCCTACTGTAAGGATGCAACTATCTGGTGGAGGAATGACCATAATGATCACTTGACTAGTCACACTTTTTAATTTGGGGTTGATGGTTTCTCTTTAGTTGATGAGTCTTCTCATGTTGTTGCTTCATCTCCCCATAATGATCACTTGACTAGTCACACTTTTTAATTTGGGGTTGATGGTTTCTCTTTAGTTGATGAGTCTTCTCATGTTGTTGCTTCATCTCCCCATAATGATCACTTGACTAGTCACACTTTTTAATTTGGGGTTGATGGTTTCTCTTTAGTTGATGAGTCTTCTCATGTTGTTGCTTCATCTCCCCTTGCAATGTGATGTCCCTAAGGGTGTTTCTCTTGTGGTCAGTGTGGCTCAAGAGAGTCCTACTCCAACTCTTTCATGCCTATTAGTGAGTCCCATCTAGCTCTTGTACGAGTTGTTCATTAGTTGGTTTCTCTTGCTAAACAATCCTCTACTTGTGCTGCATCCATAGTTGGGCTCTTAGATGGGACATCCCCTCCTCTCCTAGGTTCGAGGATTGAGAAGATAATATATCTCGAACAATTCTGCAAAGACAAAAGAAAGGTTTTCCCAAATCCTTGTATCAATCACACATCAAAGTTAAAGGGTGTGAGGTTGAATTAGGAAGGGTTTGACATTGTGTAGGTTGGATCATGGGGTGTTGTTTTATGTTTGACTTGTACTTGTGCTTGATTTTGCCTAGTAGCTTGGTTGTTGTTGTATAGAGTTTTGTCTCATCTAAGATTTAGATTTGTTGGCTTTGAGTTGCTGCGTTTCTTGTAAAAGGTTTTTGGTCCTTTCAAAGCCAATTTATTTTAATACAAAACATTCTACACATACCAATGGGATTGAAGTTTGGTTTGCATGCTCCATTGACATAGATCTAGTGATTTAAGCCAAGCCTCGATTTGTGCTTGTGTTGATCTTTTAAACTATAGTGCATCACCTCAATTAATTTCTTTCTTTCCACCCTTTCTCCTTTTAACCTATTCTGCACTAGCCCTTTTCTTTGCAAGGATTACATTAGTTTTTAGATTGGATAGGAAGTCAACCTTTCATAAGTTGCTTGCACATTTTAAGCTATGCATGTGGGAATATGAGATTGCTTGCCCTCAAATTGACATTTCTTTAGTCTTGAAAAATTAGGTGTCTAAATTTTGAGGCAATAATAGGATGATAATTTTTTTCCCTTGACATAGATCTAGTGATTTGAGCCAAGCCTCGATTTGTGCTTGTGTTGATCTTTTAAACTATAGTGCATCACCTCAATTTCTTTCTTTCTTTCCACCCTTTCTCCTTTTAATCTATTCTGCACTAGCCCTTTTCTTTGCAAGGATTACATTAGTTTTTAGATTGGATAGGAAGTCAACCTTTCATAAGTTGCTTGCACATTTTAAGCTATGCATGTGGGAATATGAGATTGCTTGCCCTCAAATTGACATTTCTTTAGTGTTGAAAAATTAGGTGTCTAAATTTTGAGGCAATAATAGGAGGATAATTTTTTTTTTTTAATTTTATTTCTATTTTTGTGTTCTTTCTCACTCCACCTTTGTGCATATTTTGGTTGAGATATATTTGAAGAATAAAATAGTACATCCAGAGATAAAAGTCTCTGAGTTTAGGTAATCCAAACACTCTATTCAATAAAGTGACAATATCTTTAGCCATTTTGACAGTAGATTTTCTACTATGTTGTAGAAGGCTTTTCTTTCTTTATATACTCTTTATCAAAGTGAATCTAATATAATTATTTTTCTATATATTTTTCAATAAAAATTTCTTTTTGACATAACCTGCTATCAAAACATATAAAAAATAGTCAACTAAACAAATTGAATTTCTGTAGGCTGTTTGAACCAGCCAAGTCTACCTAAAATGTAAGAATAGGATTGTGGTAGATTAAATAAATGAAGAAACCATCTTCTAACAATTGAACAGCAACAAACTGACCAATAAAATAATCTAAAAACTAATGGCCATGCCTCAAGAAATTAGATGCTGGGACAAATCCAATTCCTAAATCCAAGTTTCTTTTGGTGACAAAATCTAAATCATATAGAACGTTTCTCAATTGACTGTCAAAAGAATCAAATTTTCTACACAACCAATTGAATTTTCCAATTTATCTCTATCAATCAACCCAACCCAAAATTTCTCCAGTTATTTAAGAAGCATGAAAATGAGATCTGTATACCTACATGGTGGCACCATCTTTTGTTTCTCTGTATTCCCTCCCTCCACCATTCAGCGTTCGTTCCTCCTGCAACAAGATTAAATTAAAACCCATATTTGATTTTTTAGATGTATAAGTAACTAAAAAACATCTCCTCACAAAGTTCTTAATACATGTTGACTGTAAACTGGCCTTTTAATTTGTCAACTCAGATAAAATTCCAGTACCCACGAACCAGACAATAATTAAAACTTCCTTTCCAAAAATAATTGAAGAAAAACCAGCAAAACAAACTTACCATGTAGCTTGAAAGAGATATATATGACCCTGCTGGTATTTAGTTCTCAGTGTCAATTTTTTTGGCATAAACAGTTACAATAATCATCTAATCTGCCGTCAGTTTTGGAAGGGATAAGTGCATTCGTTTAGAAGCTTCATGGCTCGAAGATCATAAATACATTATTAGCCCTGAGGATATTTAGCCGTTTGCCAAGGAAGATTGTTTCAGTTTTCATGGCTGCTGCTTATTTCAGTTAGATTAAAGTCAACATGCCTCACTTAAGGATGCACTATTTTCTAGTAATCAACTGATAAATATTTAATCGGATATAAAGTAAAGAGGTTGAAATATTTAAAATAAGATGTATGTGCGTCTATATATATATATACATACATACATACATACATGATTGGTAGCTAAGAATATATGATATATGCATTTGATTCTATTAATTATGAAAATGCAAACTTTTAACAATTATATGTAACACAAGATTTTATAGGTAACCACTTTAAACTTGAACCTCTAATTTTCCTTCAATAATAGATTGATACATGTATTAAAACCTACAAAGTGACATTCAATACTTCAATATGAATTTGGAGACTTTTGACAGATTTTTATTATGAACTCAAACATTTCAATTTACTAAATGAATCACTCACTCTAATCCAATACTTACAATTTACTAAATGAATCAATCACTCTAATCCAATAGTTACAATGAAATGTACATGTTGATAACCTTCCATCTTCATAATTAAGCTTCCTGACAACTTATGAACATAGAAAAACTCCATCTTCCTTACTATTACCTACCAATCCTCTATTAGGAAGCTATCCTTGCTTCACTTCTAAGCAATATTTAGAGTTTTACTCCTCCAAAAGACTTGCTTCTTCAATTCCAACACCTTTATTTCTTGCTTAGCCCCAAGTTTTCATACATGCAATTAGGTCAAGTGAAATTCCTTTGTGCATATGATTCTATTGTAATGGCTTCAAATAACTTGCTTAGAGCACTCTTCTTGATGGAGCATTGTTGTGTGGTCAAACATGCTCTTACAATGTATCCCCTTATTAGGAAATTGTTTTATATTTTGCATGTTCTACACCTCTAATCAATTGTAAATTCATCCATAATTTTTGCAGGCTTGGAGCATTGCATTGTTTAGAGTATTTGGGGGGTTAAAAAATCCCCCAATGTAGGGGTTTAGAGGTGATATCCTGTAATGTCCCCTTCCTAACCTATTCAGTAGTTTGGCTGAGTTAGCCTATTCAGTAGTTCCTGTGGGCTAACAGGGTTATGGTTAGGGAACTTTGGTGATAGTTTATCCAACATGGTGTGGTTGAGAGTTGCATAACACCCTTTTCTGGAGTGTTTTTCCTGCTATTTTTAGAAGTGCTGCTAGGAGCAGTTGATATCAATATTGTAATATTTGAATGGTCCGATGCATTTATTTTAAATAACATAAAATAATTAAAGTTTAATTAATATTTAACTTACTTTATTTATTTTATAAAGTTGCTTTATAAAAGGGGGTCAAGGGAGACATAAGAGAAAACATTAAAAAAGTAAATATTTGTGCAACTTAAGTGGAACCTAAGGTTATTAAAAAGTGCTTTTTTGAAAAAAAATGATGAAAAAAGCAAAAAACACTATGGGCAAATGAATGTAAACTATAAAAAATTAAAAAATACCATAAAAGTTGGAAATTGAAATAAACTTGTTGATTCACAAAACATGGGAAATGAGTGTAAACTGTTAATTTATGCTATGGGTACCTAATACTTAAGACTGTAATTGTCAACTGTTAAAACTATAGTGTCCTAATCCTCACTAATTCCTCTGGAGTATGAAACCAACATGAAGCTACAAAATTCAATTCATGAACTACACCATATGCATTCATAAACATATAGCTAAAGACTAATAACTAAATTAAAAATGTGTTATCTAATATAACAACAAAAATTGAAGTGGGTTAGCAGTACCTCAAGTGGCCCTTTCTTGAGTTGCTTCTTCCACAAAAGTTGTCAAACACTCACTTACTTACTCAACAACTCATGATATCAAACCAACTTTCTTTATTACTTTCGAACACTGAACTCTTACATAAAATTCAACAGGAATCTACTGTTGGAGCTGAGATATAGCTCTGATACCATGTTGGGATTATGGATGCACAGTCCTTGAAGCTGCAGTCTTCGATGTAGGACCTTTAAGCCATGAAAGATAATCAACCACCCAGAAAGTGTTGCAACTAGGCATGCACAATGGAGATTCAATATTGATATTATATGATTGATATCTTGATATCTTGATATATTACAAATGTACAAGATGCCTTGAATATATAGGCATGAGCTAAACCCTAATATGCATGAGATGTTGCCATGTGTCAAGATCAAACAACATGTGACAACATGTGAACCCTAATGGTGATGATCATTAAATGAGGGGATAAGTTCTAGAAGGACAACTCATCTTCTAGAAGGAATCTTATCTCCTACAAATAAGGAAGGGAATATTATCCCATTTATTAAATGATTTATTTAATAATGCAACCTAGGACTTAATTAATTAAATGCAAAACCTAAGTTAACTTATGCTAGTGTAATAATTAATTAATTAATTACACGAACACCCCCCCATAAGTGCAACTTAGGGAGGAAAATGCAATGATTATGTAGGATGATAATGATGATGGGTCCCAGCTACGAGGCCATGTTAGGTACCCATGTACATAAAGATGCAGAAAATCTCCCACAAACGGAGAAAAGGGGAAAACCTAGTAGGAACAAAACCCCTCTCCAAAAGAGAGATGAAAATGCAAAAAGCAAAAAGATGTGAGATAGGATGGGAAGGAAAGGATGGAGGACTCCCAAATACCCCCCAAGTACACCATCTGTCACATGGATACAATGCAAACAAAGGCCCCCCCATAGGGAGGAAAGAGAGAGACAATATAGCCCCCCCCAGAAGATGATATCACCTGCAAAGAAGGTAAGTGTCTGGAGATAGAACAAGATCCAATGTCGACAAACAACTTGTCTCCCTTTCGGAAGAAACAAAACCAACTGCAAGTGGAGAGATGCTTCCCATTTCGGATAGGAATTGAAGGAAGGAAGGAGGAAGGTGGATGATGGTGTCTCTGAACTCTGCTCAAATGTCTCCTTGCCTGATGAAGAAGATGCCATAGTCCCAAACAATGAAGAGGGTGACAAATCAGGATGATGCAAAAACTGATGCTGAACAATATCCAAAGACTGAGATATGATAGATGTGATGGAGACTTGATAGCCCCCCCTGAATGAAGTGTCCTCAAAACCACTAAAGAAAGTCTGAAGCAACGAAGGTGTCCAAACCACAAATCTCCTGCTAGGAAGAAGTAAATCCAATGGTGGATGCTGAAGAAACCTCAAGTCCTGAATGGAATGACAGGGAAGAAGTCTCGGATATGAAATAGCTGAAGAAAAACCAAGCACCTCCAAGATGGTCTCTGAATTCCCAATCAAGGTCGAGACAAAAGAATGAGGATACTCAAGAAACTTCTCCAAGATGTGATATGAATAGAGGAGTGATATCCCCTCAAGAATGCCCTCCAAACTTGTAGAAGTGGCCAAGGCAGTGATACCTGAAACAAAGCCATCATGTGATGTCAAGTCTGAAAAACTGAATGTGTCCTGATCGATGATGATAGTGGAAGCCTGAATCAATGATTCTGGACAAAGAAGCACTGAATGTGAAGGGATACCAACTGTCTCTGATGAAGAAGAAGCACTGAAAGGAACCTTGTCAACCTCTTCGGAAAGATCAAGGCAATCAACTTCCTACACAAAATAATCATCATAGGGAACTTGATCTGAAGCAAGACATTCTGAAGCATGATCATTGGGGAATGGTGGAGAATCTGAATCTCCGTAGATCTCCCAAAGCTTAGTCCAAAGAATGTGAGGACAATCACAATGATCAATAACATTCAAAACATCAGAATCAACTTGCATAGAAATGATCTCCAAGATAGTATATCTGTTGCAACTCCAAGCAAACTCAAGAATACCTTCACTTGGATGAGGAACAATACCAAATAGATGTGGCAACAAATCAAGTGAATGAAGATGGTGGCATATCCCATCTCGCCATTGCAAATAGTTACCCTTGTGCAACATAGTCAAAGGAGAACATGCAAGCCCCATAATGAAATTTCTTCACAAGAAATACAAAGATGCTGACCTTCAACAGCAAATAAAGACTTCCAAATATGATGTACAACTGAAGTGATGCAACCCAGATCAAATTTTTTTTCCCAAGCTTCAGAATAACTAGGTTATTGATCAAATGCACCAAATTGAAAAAACTATCGTGCAAGAGTACCTGGAGCTAAAATTGATCAAGGGGCTGGACTGATGAAAAAGAGCTCTGAATCACCTTCCTGATGCAGCTGGAATCACAGAAAATTTGATGAGCGGTTGCGAAGATACAAGCTTTTATGTCCAAATTAGGGTTTGGAATTCAATTGGATGTAGAAATTTATGTGAGAAAAATTTCATAGAACGGATGTCACCACTGGAAAGTACACAAAATTCCCTTTCCAACGGTATATCATTTGCAAAAATTTGATACCCTGGGTGAAAGTTATGATCAAATGAAAAAAATGCCTATATTAGGCAATTGCAGGCTAAATAGGGTCAAAAATTCGGCCCCCGGGCTAAAAAAAAATAGCCCCTAGTCGCTGATATGACCAGGGGTCGGGCGCTAACAAAAAAGAAAGGCGCCACTGGATAGGTGGCGGTGGGGCGGAGCTTTCGGTGGCGAGGCCGAAATAAGCGGCGAAGTGGAGGATGTTGGTCGGGAGTTGAACGCCGACGACGGGAAACGGTCGGGAAACAAACTCCGGCTGGCGGGAGGAAGCGCTGGCACCAGCGGGAGGCAAAGCAGATTCTGGTAAGATCGGCCGCTGGAAACTTCAACGAACGGCAAACCCGGCAGCGGTGGACGGCGGGAGCAACGCCGACAGTATGTGGATGGCCGGCGATGGTGGCCGATGATCGCTGACGGAGGAAGCACGACCAGATGTGACGACCGGTCAGCGGACCCTGCAGAAACTTAATGCGGCTGACAAAATCTGCAGCATAATAAATAAAGTGGCCGACGAAACAATATTCGATAGATTTTTTAATATTGCATACAATGCAATTAAAAAATCAATGATTTATAAATAATGTATGCCGAATAAAATCCTCCATAAAATGTCGATGATTTTAAAATCAAACCCCTTATTTTTAATATATGACGCCGACGGGAAAAATTAAGCCCACAGAAAAAAAAAAATAAGATGCCGACCTCAAATTAATAATGGAGGTCGAATTTTTTTTTTTTAAAACTATAGAAAATATAATTTTTTGCCAAACAAAAGATATAAATGCCCAATTTCTCTTAAACGAAAAAATGGCCTGCGTATAAATTTTTTTTGCCTTAGAGGACAACTGACAGGGATGATTTTTCACTGCAAATTGTACGGATAGTACGATTGATTTTGCAAACCCTAAAAATACCTCTGAAGCTCCCGGGTTGATGTATCCGATTTTGATGATTGGGCAGGCGATCCTAGGGTTTCGAGGCCTTCTGAAGACAATGTCGAGCTCGGATCTGACTCTATCTGCTTCATAAATTAGCTTGGTCCCTGGGTGGAAACAAGTAGCCTGCAATGGAAACCTTCAGCCTGCAAGAATCTCACACACCAACTCTCTTGATCGAGGGTTGACATTTCACTGGATAAGCTCTGATACCATGTTGGAGCTGAGATATAGCTCTGATACCATGTTGGGATTATGGATGCACAGTCCTTGAAGCTGCAGTCTTCGATGTAGGACCTTTAAGCCAGGAAAGATAATCAACCACCCAAAAAGTGTTGCAACTAGGCATGCACAATGGAGATTCAATATTGATATGATATGATTGATATCTTGATATCTTGATATATTACAAATGTACAAGATGCCTTGAATATATAGGCATGAGCTAAACCCTAATATGCATGAGATGTTGCCATGTGTCAAGATCAAACAACATGTGACAACATGTGAACCCTAATGGTGATGATCATTAAATGAGGGGATAAGTTCTAGAAGGACAACTCATCTTCTAGAAGGAATCTTATCTCCTACAAATAAGGAAGGGAATATTATCCCATTTATTAAATGATTTATCTAATAATGCAACCTAGGACTTAATTAATTAAATGCAAGACCTAAGTTAACTTATGCTAGTGTAATAATTAATTAATTAATTAATTACACCAACATCTACTAAAGATATTTTATTCAATAACACACATTCTATTGTTGTAACCATTGAGTAATAATGGTAAAAACAAATAAACAACTAACTAGCAACTAGATCTCCTCCTTGATAGAAGCTCCCACTATATATGGTCTTTGAGGAGTTTTATTATTTTTGGACTGGCAACAAACTTATGGAACATCTATCAACTCTCCCTCAAATATAGGAAGAAGACTTAGTCTAAAACAATAAACAATAACTATGTATAGTAGGAGTAAAGAAACCAAAATAGGATTCTATGCCCAACAGTTTATAACTGCTTCTTAACATAAATGTGTTCCTCAGAACAATCTTGCCATAAATTAGTCCTACTGCGAATAGACTTCTTCTCCTCCTTGTCTTATTTGGCGAGCAAAAGTGTCATGCACAGTGACTCATGGTTGATCAATAAATGATCATATTTGTTTCCTTTTGAAAGTGTTGCACCTTGATTGTTTGACTTCTTCTTTGCAACAATCCGTAGTCCTTATGCTACGGGCTGATAAACCTATTGCTACGGGTTGACAATCCTTCTTGCTACAAGTGTCAGTCTATTTCCTAAGGCGTTTGTATTATTAACAATTATAAATTAAACATAGAATCATACTAAATTTTTTTAGACATTCATACATTCACACATACATATATCACATAGCATATTTCCATTTACACATACTTAAGTATGCTTTAAAGTATATAAAAGGTATAAAAAGGTCTCGGGAATGTCTTGAAACTTAGCAGAAGAGATGATAAAAGTATAAAATAGTAAAAGGAAAATTAGGAAATGATTAAGTCATTAGGGAATATCACACTAGCATTAAAATTAATTAAAAACTCAAATACCACTGAAGAATGATTGTACACAAGGGTTTGATTGGGAAAACACATATAGTGGGGGAGAAGACTATAACAAGAGTGAGGTATATTCCCTTCATATCCATTGTGGATTTAGTCAAGTACATTATATTAGGATTCATGGATGTATAACCAAGCTCCATACATCACAAAAAATATTATATAAACTATAATGAAGTTTACAATCCTCCAAACCCTTTTATACTGTGGCATTCACTTGCAACCATGGGAAAATGAGAGGAAACACAAATGTCACCCTTAGATCCATGTTCCAACTTTCTTATTATAGAATAATTCACATTAACTTGGAGTACACACATACAAACTAAATCCAATAAGTTAAAATGAATCACTAAAAACATTTACATTCCATCCCTTTCCTAATTTCTTGTGAGTTCATTGGTTATGCCTTTTGTTATTTGTACACAAAAATTCTACTTCCCTAGGATGCTCCAAATCATCCCAAGTTATCAAATTCCCTACACACCATCCTTTCAAACTCCAAAACTAATTAAACATATGGTAAAACCCCTCCCAATCAGGGAGGTATGATTTGATAACGAATCCTTGTTATGGTCAAAATAATCATATCTTTTATCACCTATATAGTTGATAATGTTTTGCAATCATAACCTATACAAAATGAATTAATTTGAAGCTCACTAGAGATGGATCCTTGGTTACATTACAAGGTTATGAATGCATAACAGGATTGACTATTCCTATACTATTGATTTAATGATTTAATCTTAAATGATTTGAGATTGGTTGAGTGGACTAGATACTGGTTCCTTATTCATTGGAATACATATTCACTGATAATAGAAAAGGAAACAATGAAGGAAAGATAGATGTTTTGATCTAGGCATATACACCATCAAATTACAAGCATTACACAGTGAGCATACTTAGTAATCCAAACTGAACTACATAAATCCATATGTAATATGTAGATGATTATTACAAAGCTTGTAATGCATTAGAATGTTGTCGCATTATTAAATATTCATTACATTTGTGTCAACAAGTGTAACAAGGGGAAATCCTACACAATGGTGAAGATTTTACTAGAGAAATACAAACATCTTGGGGACATTCATTACACAATACAAACACATACACTCTTTTATTCATATACATTATTGATTCATTTCCCTTTTACAATTGGACATGATGTGGTTGAAACCATAGACAAATCCTTGCACTGTATCCTCCAATCACCACCAATACAACCAATCTCTCTAAAAAATATTTGAAATTTTCTTTAACAATAGTAGGGTGTTAACTCTAATCACTGCACTACTCATCAATTTAAACTTCATGGATCAAATAATTTCCTACCTAAAATGGATGCCTTAGATGAA
Source organism: Sequoia sempervirens (assembly GCA_007258455.2). NCBI lineage: Eukaryota > Viridiplantae > Streptophyta > Pinopsida > Cupressales > Cupressaceae > Sequoia > Sequoia sempervirens. The sequence goes on along the minus strand of VDFB02080935.1, from coordinate 65,505 downwards.
AAAGATCTATAATAAATTTCGGTAGCTAGGAAAAATGATTTCGTAGATACAAGTAGGTGGAAAAGAAGCACATGATTATCACACCATCAAGCTTGTTCTTTCCTTTTTAGGACTTTCAACCTCATTCAAAACCTCCACCATTTACCTATGCACCCAACTCTTTGTAAGTGCTTTACGTTGATTGGAAACAAAATTACTCATGCACAACGCGTCCTCATTGACGATTTCATACCAAGCAGGAAGCAACATCACACACCTACACACTCATCCTTGTGTTTTTCATTGTCGGTGGCTTCACACATTCCTATCAAGGGTTTCATGGGAATTGGGAACTTGGTTCCTATGGAACCTTTGACCAGTTTATTACTTTGCCAATCTTCTGAATTTAACTTTGGGGCATAAGAAAAAAAGGGAATATAAGACAACCAAGAGAAAAATACAAATGACGACCCCTAAACAAACTTTTTAGATTGGTTATTGATGGGGGATCACACTTTAGCAGCACATAAGTGAAATGGACTAAAGAAAAGATGACAATGGTAAAATCAAGTCCCAATAGTGGCTTTGGTTGGGGATGTGTACCTCTTTCAAGCATAGTGAGAAATTGGATCTTTGGAAGCAAACCAAAAATATAAAAAAAAGGGAACATGATTGGCACATCACAACCAAAAATTTGTACACCTGATGAAACCTTAAACAATCAATTAACATGGCAACACATGGACAAGAAAAGATGGTTGTGAACCAAAATTTTAACATAATGCAAGACACCCTATATAAAATGGACAGAGCTACTTATTTTGGTTAAAAATTGTAGACGTCCAATTTGATCACTTCCATATGATCAAACGCGTCTCCTTATTCATCCAGTTGCTCATCCCCTCTTTCAATATTAATTAAACCATTTGTTTAATTAATACCTTGCATCTTACATAAGGGTCCTAAAGTATTTAATTTAATACTTTACCCCTCTTCCTCCTCTAAATTAAATAAATATACCATTTTATTTAATTTAGTCATATTCCCCTTTTGAAATTAAAATTCATTTTTAATTCCTCTTTTCTCTCTCATGGTCACATCCTCCAACTTTTGCAAGTTGGTCCCTAATCCATCTTAATTACTTCATCTTCTTCTAATTAACTAGGGTTAGCATGTGCACACCCTTAATCATCATTAGGGTCACATCCTCCATAATCTCCCACTTGCTCCTAATGAGTCATTAGTCCATCTAACTAAGTACTTGCACAACCTTAATCATTTGGTTAGCCTAACCTAATCCTCCTCCCACTTATGGCATGTGTCCTTAAGTCAACCTTATTAAAGGCTTTCTCCTTTTGGGCAAGGCACTCCACTTCCCCATGTGAATTTTTAATTCACCTTTTAATCCCCCAAGGCACTCAAAAGGAATTTTTAATTCCTTCACTTCTCCCCACATGTCCTTCACTTATTCTTTATTCTTTCCCATCTCCCCATGAGAATATTTGAGGAATTTTTAATTCCTCACATGTCCTCTCACCCACATGGAGACAAGGACCTCCTTTATGAGGAGATCTTGTCCAATCCCAAGGTACTTTGTACCCCCTCCATGTCATGTACTTCTCCTTCCACCTCATGTCCACTTCACCTTTTAGGGCTATATCACATGCCACATATCAAGATGTGAGGGCTTGTGAGTTCTCAACTCACCTTAGCCCTACATCTTGATATTTATAACTCAATCTTGGCCATCCATCTCTTCTAGGAATTCTCAAAATTTCTATAAATACCCCCTCTTTTCTCTCATTTTGGAGAGATAATTTTGCTAGCCAAACTCTTGCAATTTTATTTCTCAATCTACACTTAGCCATTTTCATGTTTTCATCCACTTGCACTCATCCTCACAACATCATTTAGCTTGCATCTTGTTCCATCCAAGGAGCATACACATCAAAGATCGAAGGGCCAACCAAAGGATCGATTCGAGACAAGGTATAATGTTCCATTTGTTGCTTTTATCTTGTGTTGTTTCCAACTTAGGCTAATCTTGAGGTGTAGGTTGTTTTGGTGTTTATTTGCACTCTTTTACTTGCTGCTCATTTTCTAACGCTCACATTCGACCTATCACATTTCTGGCATTCCCGGTGGAACCCACAAACAGGTCTCTTTCTTTCACGTTTGCTATTTTTTGCATTTTTGCAGGTCTGGGTTACAGAGTGGCGGACCTGTTATGACAGAGTGGCGGACCTGTCCTGTAGTGGCGGACCTATCCTGGTAGAGTGGCGGACTTGTCCTACAGTGGCGGACCTGTCCTTATGCTGTGGCAGACTTGTCCTAATGCAGTGGCAGACCTGTCCCTGCAGAGTGGCGGACCTGTCCTCCAGAAGGTAAAATTTCAAGTTTTTGCCGATTATCTTTTGGTAAATTAGGTACATAGTTTAATTAAAGGGGTCAATAAACCTTGTTTGGCGTGTTTGGGAAGGCTATTTGACGTATACAATCCCCTTGCACCATTTGGCGATCCTGGGTGACGAGAAATCGTAGCTTTCCAAGTCCTTTGAGTCACCCCTTTTTCATTTTCTTAGTGGGACCTGCTTGGGGATTTCATCACCCCAAGGGATGATTCCAACCACACGTACCGGCAGGGTATATAAAGGGGGGAGAGTGAAAGCTGTACCTCAATCCAACCACGTAATTGGCGAAGCGTCGAGATGACATGAAGAGTTGGTCCGAGCCTTTAGTATCTCGCTAAGGTTCCCGACTCACGCTTGTAACGAGTTGGTGTTCACGGTTTGGGCCTCACGTACTGGGTGTATATCGAGGACTCCTTAGCAACATGTGCATCCTAGAGTAGAAGACTTTGTTGACCATACCCATTTTTACTAATCTTAGGGTTGTGCTATTTGAATTGTCTTTCTCGTGCAAAAACCAGTGATTATCAGTTTGGCCAAGTCTTTTATGATTGCTATATTTTGGGTCCTTTGCCTTACCCATCTATCAAAACATCAAGCTTAAACTTATCCTTTGGCGAACCTCTCCTTATCCTTTGGCGGACCTGTCCCTGTGCTGTGGCGGACTTGTCCTAGTGTAGTGGCGGACCTGTCCTTGTGCTGTGGTGGACCTGTCCTAGTGCAGTGGTGGACCTGTCCTAGTGCAGTGGCGGACTTGTCCTTGTGCTGTGGCAGACCTGTCCTTATCCTTTGGTGGACCTATCCTAGTGCAGTGGTGGACCTGTCCTAGTGCAGTGGCGGACCTGTCCTTGTGCTGTGGCAGACCTGTCCTAATGCTGTGGCGGACCTGACTTTTGACCGGCCTATATTATCACTTGGCATCCCTTGTCTCCCTGTTTTGAACATCGATACGACCATTCACCATCCTAAACGAACATCTGAACGTCTGTTCCGAGTCTTCATCCCTTCGTTCTAAGAATCATTTATCTGGAACACTCTTTTGCTTGTTTCGAGAGCCGTTCATCTATCCTGAGACACTTCCCATCCGTCCTAAATCTGCTTTCATCTCCGATCTCCGTTATTCCATATAAACCCCGTTGGAGTTGTCATCCAAGTTGACCTAGGTGTTCATCCCTAATCACAATCATCGTAGCTAGCTTAGGATCACTATCCGTCTTAAGTTAGTTATCCTTTCCGACCCAATCAATCCGCTTCTATCTCAAGTTGGATTCGGTGTCGTTATCATACATCCACCTTTCAATCAATACCTAGTGTTACCAAGGATCCTTCTTAAACTCGGTTGTGGATCTCGGTCTTCATCATACTTATCATCAAATCAATCCTAATCATCAGATCCCCACATCATCAAATCTATCCGAATCAAAACCTAAAATCTAGATTAATCCAGTGTCTACCAACCAATCCAATCCGATTCCATCAAACCAATCCACATCGGCTTGACTGGTCATCATCAGCTAATCCCCCATCAAATTGAATCAATCTTTCACTATCAAGGTTTTTCTAATATCTTGATCCATCTCATCATCTTGCATGCCCATTCAGACTCGATCACAGGCAAAGAAAATGGCCTACCAACAAGCCCTGAATGCCCAATCGAACAACCCTCAAAATCCCACCAACACAGTCAACATCTCATCAGATCCTAACTATGGTGCTAATATCCCTCATGATCCCCACAACGACACCTCATCAAAATCCAATGTGGATGGTCAAAACACGTCACCACCTGGGGAGGAAAACATGGCTGATCAACCTAAGCTCACATTCGAGGAACACTTCAGCAACCCTGTTAATGCACAAATGACAGAACGCCTTCTCGAAAGACATGGTGACAAAATCTTGGCTCACTTGATTGACAAAGGTGTCAAGCTGCCGTCAGGTGTCGACTTATCCAAGTATGGCACCTCCACATCTAATGTACCTCAAGGTTCATATGACATCCCCAGTAGCTTGTATGTCCCTAACGTTCCTTCCGTAGAAGGTTGGCATCAACCTGAATTCGGCAACGCTGTCCTGTATCCCATTGGAAATCCCACACATCCCACCATCTCGGTCACGGGAACACCCCAAACCATTGATCCCAATGATCCTTTTGCCTATGGCATGCCGCAAAACGTCCCACAACCGCAACCATTAATGCTACCGGCACCACTCCCCTCGAACCCGCTTCCTGTCAACACTGGGGGTAACCCTTTCGCCGCCTTGCCCCCACCTCCTGGGGCTACCAATCCTCCACCATCGTCATTCATACCCCAACAACCTCCCCAATCTAATAATCCTCCACCATCGTCATTCATACCCCAACAACCACCCCAATCTAATAATCCTCCACCATCGTCATTCATACCCCAACAACCGTCCCAATCCAACATCCCTCCTTCATCATCATTCGTATCCCAACAACCTCCCCAAGCCTATGCTCCCACTAGTGCTCAACAACCTCCCTCGCACAACATCTCAATCGCACCTCTACCTCAACAACAACCATTGGTCAATCCCCTATTTTCAACACAACCATCACAACATCAACCACAAGGAAATCAACCCCGGCCTTTAGCCCCGACCATATCTCCATTCCTTGCATCCATCTTACGCCCACAAGCGCAACCACCACATAACATCCCATCTCGCCCACCACAGCCGCCAACTATGCATCAACAACCACCCCATCATTACAACTATTATAATCAGCAACAATATCAACAACAACCATCCTATGTGGCCTCGCAACAGTCACATCAGCACCCCCAACATCCACAAACTAATCAACAACACCTTCTCCATACTTCCCAACAGTACGCCACCCATAACTACCTGACCCATCCATATCTCACCTCGCAACAGCACCCCCTTTATCAACAAGCTCCCTTGGTGTATCAGCAAGGGATACCACCTCCTAATTATCCATACGCCCATCTCCAAACATCATCTCAGAATCCACAATCGTCCTACCATCAATACCCATCCAACACACCAGCCAATGCGGACATCCTAGAAATCAAAGCCGCTCTAAAAGATCTCCAGGCAGGGACTGGCAAACAATCGTTCAAGTTTGAAGATATATGCCCATATCCGTATGATCCCTCCATCTCATTGATTCCCTTCCCCAAACATTTTGAGATGCCAAAGTTTGACAAATATAAGGGGAACAAAGATCCTAAGGCCCACTTACAGGAGTTTTACTCCCAGTGTCAAGAAGTTATCCATAATGACAACTATCTCTTGCGACTGTTTCCTCGAAGTCTGGCAAGCAACGCGCTAAGGTGGTTCATGACCCTCGAAAAGGGATCTATAAAATCTTTTGCAGACCTGTCAGAAAAGTTTGTCTCCTACTTCTCCTTCAATTTGGAGAAAGATACCGATACCTTGGATCTTCTCAAGGAGAAACAATGTGAAGGGGAAACCTTCACTAACTACCTCCAGAGGTGGCGTGCCCTAGCAAGCCGAATGAAAACCCCTTTGAAAGAAAAGGACATGGTCACCCTCTTCGTGGAGAACTCTCATCCCGACATGGCTCATAACTTCTGATTACATTGTGTCACCACTTTCGCGGAGGTAGTGGAGAAGGGACCCATCCTTGAGCGTGCCCTTGTTGCCAAGGGGCACATCAAAATATATAATCAAGATAAGGAAAGGCCATTCAACGACAAGCCATGTTTTTGGAACAAGAACAAAAATGCAGTAAATGATGGTGTTACTGATACTAAACATGTCCACGTGGCCAACACATCCCAGAAACAACAGCAATCCATACCTAATGCCATATCCGTATCGCAAGGGACACCCCGTCCTCCCCAACAGTCCAATCAAAATAACCAAGGGAACACTAAACGCCAGTATGCTCAACTAGGAGAACCCTTGAGTGTCATCTTCAATAAACTGTTGCAGATCAGTTATCCGATCACGCACCCTGTCACCAAGCCACTCGACAAATCCAAACCTAAGCCCGCATGGTTCAGGGAAAATGAATATTGTGAGTTCCATAAAATCAAAGGGCACTCTTTGAATAAGTGTCAGGGTCTGAAAAACTACGTCCAAGATCTCATAGATCGAGGTGATATCAAGGTTGACCCTAGTCAAGCTTCGTCGTCCAATGCTCAATTGCAGATCTATCAAAACGCCTTCCCAAACCATAACGAAGGCCCGAGCACCTCCAACAGTAATCCTCAAAACAACAGCACAAATAACGTGAGCTATAAGAATGTACCCCTCAATTATGAGGGTATTATTCATTACATTGAGCAGGTAGAACCTCGTGTATCCATGATACATGTAAAGGCTAAAGACCCTCAATGTGCTGTTACTACACGATGAGCCCGCATCACTGTTCCTGCAGCCTCTGCACCCACCCATTCGACTCCTGTAACCTCCCAGTACAACATCCTTGATCACTTAGGAAAGACCCCTGCACATATCTCCATTTTGGATTTACTTAAATCTTCCCCTGTGCATCAAGAAATCCTCAACAGAGCCCTACAGGAAACCCATGTGCCTAATAACATTGATCCTACATAGTTCCAAGCCTTGGTAGGACACCTAGCTTCATCTCATCAACTGCACTTCAGCCAAAACGACATGCCCAACATTGATGTCAATCACAATCGCCCCTTACATATTGAAGTCGTGGTTGCCTAGCATAAAATAAAAAGAGTCTTGGTAGATAATGGATCTGCCCTCAACTTGTGCACTCTAAAATTTATAAAACAGGTGGGGTATACTCAAGCAGACTTAAGCAACTAGATCATTACAATCAAGGCTTATGATAATGCAGAAAGAAATTCAGAAGGGATCATCAATCTCCCTGTCCAAGTGGGACTGGTGGTTCAGTACATTACTTGCCATGTACTTGATCTGGACTTGCCATATAATCTCCTCCTCGGCCGTCCATGGCTCCATGCTATGCAAGCCGTCCCCTCCACCTACCATCAGTGCCTCAAATTCCCAGTCAATGGACAAGAGGTCACCATCTATGCCGACCCCCAACCATTTGAATATTTCCGCGCTCTAGAAGCATCATTTCCCCATTTACATTATTGTCCTGGGGTTGAAATGGGGGCATCTCAGTCATCATTCGTTAATCCACCATCCACCGTGATAACCACTCCATCCTCCACCACTGATCCTACAGTCACAAAAGTCCAAATCATTGACAAAGGGTGTGGCGAGTACGAAATGCATACTGCCCTTAATATAGCGACCATGCCACCATCGCCACATGAGTATGGTCAACCTTCGCAGGCTACTCCAAAGGGAGACAAGACTATCACCTTCAGTGGTAAGAACATCCCTACCACCACTTTCATATCCCCAAGTATCAAGATAGATGCACCAGAAGAGGACATAAGCCAATGGGTTTACCGAGAAGAACCCCAGCCGGAAACTCCTCTCAAGGAATACTTTCAAGAAAAGTACCCCTGGCCAACAAAGTTCGTGGAAAAGCATAACTATCAAGGCAGGGGCCTAGGAAAGGAAGAACAAGGGTGGTTGCAACCCATTGATATGTCTCCGCTACCAAAAAACATGGGCATTGGGTATGACAGAAAGCAGAAAGGCCCAAAACATCGTTTAATGCTTCCAATAGTGTAGCTATGGACAATGGCTCATTGGAAGACATACCCGAGGAGGAATTCATCATACGTGCGTATGATGACGTCGATCACACCGATCTATCTTCCATGTTCGAATGCCTATCCATCTGCACTATTAGCCTATCCCTTTGTCACCCTGAGCTTATTGATTGGGACCTACGTACTAGCACACCTGTCAGTATGTCTGCGGATACATATGTCAACCTCATGGGATTGGGGGAGGATGAACACTCCAGTCGCAAAAATAAGAATAAGAAAGGTAAAAAATGGTCATCTGGTGAAAACCTCCCTGAGGCACTTCCTGACCTTAAAAAAGTAAAAATAAAGGACGCATCTGATAGCGAAAACCTCGAAGAGGCACTAGAAGATGGAGATGTTCATCTTCCCCTTATGGGAACTCAGTTATCCGCCTGATCATCTATTCTGATTGAAGAAACTCAAGAAGTCAATCTGGGAACTGCTGAAAGTCCTAAAGTCACCTATGTAGCTAAGTCACTCTCAGAGCAAGAGTATCCGGTCATCGTGCAGCTACTCCAAGAAGGAATCGTTAACTTCGCTTGGTCATACTCAGACATGCCAGGCTTAGACCCCGCCTTAGTGGTTCATCACTTGGACATTCGCCCAGACACCAAGCCTGTCAAACAAAAGCTCTGCAAGATGCATCCGCAAGTTGCGTTATTAGTTAAGAGGGAATTGGAGAAGTTACTAGAAGTGGGTTTTATCAGACCAATTGACTACTCAAAGTGGATCTCTAATATAGTTCCGGTCGCCAAACCAAATGGAGACATTCGCGTCTGCACAGACTTTAAGGATCTTAACAAAGCCTGCCCAAAAGATGACTTCCCTCTGCCTAACATTGACATGTTGGTCGACCTGACAGCAGGACATGAGATGTTATCCCTTATGGATGGCTTCTCTGGGTATAACCAGATCCGAATTGCACCTGAGGACCAACACAAGACCGCCTTCACAACTCCTTGGGGCACTTTTTGTTATAATTTTATGCCCTTTGGTCTCAAAAATGTGGGGGCGACATATCAGAGGGAAATGACGGTCATGTTCCATGACCTCATACACATTATCATGGAGGACTATGTCGACGACCTATTAGGAAAATCCAGAACACGAGCAGAACATCCTGCCATCCTGAAGAAGATATTTGCGCGGTTAGAGCACTACAAGCTGCGGCTGAATCCAAAAAAGTGTGTCTTTGGGGTCACTTCAGGAAAGTTGTTGGGTTTCATAGTCTCTCGCAGGGGCATTGAGGTTGATCCCGCCAAGGTAAAAGCTATCCTGGACATGCCACCTCCCCGCAATCTCAAATAGTTAAGAAGCCTCCAGGGGAAGATGTAGTCCATCCGTCGGTTCATAGCCCAGCTCGCAGATAAGTGTCAGCCATTCACTCACCTTCTGAAAAAAGATTCCACCTTCCGATGGAACCAGCAGTGTCAGATGGGCTTCGATAAAATTAAGGAATATTTAGCCCATCCCCCGATATTGATGCCACCTATTCTTAGCAAACCCCTCTTGCTTTACATCTCCGCCACTTCAGTCGCGCTGGGGGCATTGTTGGCACAACATGATGAGTTGTCAAAAGAGAGGGCAATCTACTACATCAGTCGGACATTGGTTGGCTAGGAGCTCAACTACTCCCCCATGGAAAAATCCTGCCTTGCACTTGTCTTCAGCACATAGAAGCTTCGGCATTACATGCTTAGCCATCCGGTTAAATTAATTGCCAAAATTGATCCGTTGAAGTATCTGTTATCTAGAACCACTCTGACTGGCCGCATGGCTAAGTGGGTCATGCTCCTCAATGAATTCGACATAGAATATGTGGACCGCAAGGCTATTAAGGGATAGATAATCACAAATCAGTTAGCCGAAGCTCCTCTAGTTGATACTCATCCATTGATCATGGAATTCCCTGATGAAGAAGTCTTCTCCGTTGCTGAGACCCCCACATGGACACTGTATTTTGATGGATCATATACACACAATGGATCAGGGGCAGGAATTTTATTAGTTACCCCTCAGGGTGACTACATTCCCAAGTCATTCAGGATAGCATTCCCATGTACCAACAATATGGCAGAATACGAAGCTCTCCTCACCGGCCTCAAACTTGCAAAACAGTGGCACATAACTTAGTTGAAAGTCTTTGGTGATTCTTTGCTAGTCATTAGACAAGTTAATGATGAGTTCCTAACCAAGGATGATAAGTTGTTACTCTACAAGCACATGGTGGATGATTTCAAGAAATATTTCACCTCTATACAATTTGAATAGATTCCTAGGGTACGAAACAAAGCAGCTGATGTAATGGCCACTATTGGCTCCCTGCTGGACATGCCCAAAGATCGAACAAAATGTGAGTTTCTTGTAGAACAACTTTTAATCCCAACATATGATATCCCTGAGACTGACATGGTGTGCAAAATTGTGGGTCCCACCTCCCCATGGTACCAAGACATCTACAACTACCTCCATGATAACATTATACCCCCAAATCTTACACGTAATCAACGCAAATCCTTCGTTCATCGCTCTTCCCGATACGTCATCGTCGGTGATATGCTTTATCGTCTTGGGTATGATGGAATCCTCCTTAGATGTCTGAATGAGACCGAAGCCCGTGCCACAGTAATGGAGGTACATGCGGTGTTTGTGGAGCACATTCAAATGGTATGGCTCTGGCCAAAAGGATCTTACGAGCTGGATATTATTGGCCTACATTGGAACACGATGCTTGCAAGTTTGTGAAGAAGTGTCTTCCATGCCAACAACATGCAGATTTAATCCACGCCTCGGCACAAGGTCTTCAGCCCCTCCTGGCACCATGGTCATTTTCTCAATGGGGTTTCGACTTGATTGGCAAGATTCACCCACCATCATCCGACGGCCATACATTCATAATCACCGCCACTGAGTATTTCACCAAGTGGGTGGAGGCAATGCCCCTTTCACAAATCACTGGTATTCAGATTTCTAAATTCATCCTTTACCATATTCTCTGTAGATATGGTATACCGTCCACCATACTCTCCGACAACGGCAAACCCTTCAAAAACCAAGCCATGAAACACCTCTGCGGTACATTCCATATCCAGCATCGTTGGTCAATGCCTTATTACCCCCAGGGTAATGGTCAGGCATAAGCGACCAACAAAACCCTTATCCGTATTCTCAAAAAGGTTGTAAATAACACTGGACGAAATTGGCACCTCCATATTCATCCTGCCCTCTGGGTATATCGTACATCCATCCGCACCCCAACAGGCGCCACCCCCTACTCTTTAGTGTATGGTTCCGAGGCCATCTTGCCAATCAAAGTTGAACTTCCATCATTGAGAATCTCTCTGAAGAACCTTATCAGTGAAGAGGATGTTTGTGTTGCACGACTTGCACAACTGGAATTACTGGATGAGCGGAGAATAAAAGCCTACGACCATCTGCAAGCATACCAAAATCGCCTCAAGCATAGTTACAATAAAAAGGTCCGTCCTAGACAATTCCAGGTGGGTGAGCTTGTCCTTAAGGAGAACCATCGCACTCAGCAAGACCGAGACAAGAAAGGAAAATTTGAGGCAAATTGGTTGGGACCCTATATTATAACTGCCAAATATGGATCTGGGGCATACAGGTTGACTACTCTCGAAGGAAAACCGCTTGACGAGCCCATCAATATCATGCATCTCAAGAATTTCTATGCCTAAATCTGCTCGGTTACCCCACCTAATCAAAAATTAAAAAATCAAAAAAAATAAAATAATAAATAAATAAAAATCCGAAAATAGTCAAGAGAAATAAATCTGTCCTATGGTGAAAACCACCTTTTCGTGGCGTCTTGGATAAGTATGGGTGGTGAAAACCTGGTAACAGGTGTCATCCATAGAGGGCTTAATCATTATCTACCTGACATCCTATTATTTTATGCCGTCATCCGCACTATTGTCCTCACCCATCTCATCCCACGCTGCTTGGTAAATATTGATTGAGCATTGGATGACCCATCTAGCCTATCCCTCATTCCTGAGCTTTTCAGTATCCCACTCTGAGCTTATGTCATTCGTTCCCTTCATTGTTGTCTTTGTGTCATCAGGTAGGATCATCCATTATGTCGGTCTTCACCTAGATCCCATCTTGTCGCGTCCATTTGTCAAACTACGTTGCCCCTGCGCTGTCACGTAGGCAAGGTTGATCATTTGATTCACCCCTGGGGCATCTGTCTATCATCCTCGGTTATCATTTGTCTTCTTTCCGCTTTATCCATGGTCCTCTCTGGAACTGCGAGGGCTCTGCGCTTTCATGTAGGCAAGGCTAATCTATGATCGGCCCCCGAGCCCCTAGGTCTGTAGGTTATGTTGGTCTTTTGTGCTTCGTCATCAAGTTATGCCCACATCTAACCGGTTCTTAATAAACAAAATTCCCTTGTGTTACAAGATCTTGTCCCTCGGCAACATCCCACGTCAACTGGGTCATCCTAATTTCACATCCATCTTTGGTCTCAACAGGATGAATCCTTCCTAACAGACCTCGCCAATCACATCCATCGCCTTGATCCTATGGCAAAGGACCTGTTGTCTTGATTATGATCCCTTGATGCTTTTGAGTTTTGTTTATCATTTTGGGTTCCTTCCCATCACTTGTCAGGGTCGCCTTGGTCCACCATACCATGGCGTGCTTTGACCTGTTGAAATGGGGGCATACCTTGATCATTTGTTTTGACTGCTGTCTTCTCAGTTATCCCTCGTAAGACCCACCAAGATCTCCAAGATCTTGTGTTACGCTAGGACAACTTTGTGTGTTTGTGGTTATTACAACACCAGGCCCGACCGAGGCCATCGCGACCTCGAGGTGTTGGGATAACCTTCTTGTTTGCTGTGTTTGTTTCGTGCGTAGAGTACTCGCTCGCTTTGGTCTTCTATATCAATGTGCTTGGTACCCTACGCTATAGTAAAAATCAATGCTCCAAAGATAGAAAAATCTCATTTTCACTGCATTTTCACCACTTTGCATGCACCTTTTGTTTCCATCATGACCATCGCTTATGATTTCGGTTGTGCAAATACTCTCGTTCTTTTTCCTCTTAAGTCCTCTTCCTCTCAGGATATTAATGGTTGTTTTTGGAAAATGCACTCTTCCATACACCTATCGCCTATCTGCAATGGTCTTTATTGACACTTAGGTGCATTATCATAAATCATACATCATATAAATATGCATAAATCCTCCATCCACATGTGCATCCATACATCAGGAATCATATTAACATGCATAAATCGTCTATCCACATGTGCATCCGTAAGTCATATATCATAAATCATATAAACATGCATAAATCGTCCATCCACATGTGCATCCAAACATCATAAATCATAAGAAACATTTACATAGATCATAAACATGTACATCCATGCATCATAAACCATACATAATTATCCATTTTCATAAACAACTGTGCATCCATCATAATCATAATAACATACATGTGCATCCATAAAACATAATCATAAAGCATAAATCATCCATATAAACATGTGTGTATATATATATATGAAACCACATCATGAATCATCTCATATAGCCACATAAAGGAAACATCATGCATAATGTCAATAAAGGCCATCGCATAATCAAAATAATAAACATCCCGTCATAATACAATACATCCCCATCATATATCGCCTAACAAGATACAAAATCCACAGATGTGGATCACCTTTGCCCTTTGGCAACATAAACAAACCATCCATCCTGTATCTGCCAAAAATAACCAATGTCCTGCACCTGTCTGCTCTACTGTGAGCTCCCCACATCTGATCTCTGCAGGGAGTCGGGTACTGGCCCTCTGTGTGTTGGAGTCCCCTGGTACTCACGAGTGGGTGTCCCCTGGTACTCACGGGTGGGTGTCCCCTGGTAACCGCCATATAGAGACGGAGTCCGCCGATAGTCGCTGAAACCCCTGGTGCGTGTCCCTAATGACTGGGACGGCCTTGGTGGCTGTGGAGTCTAACTGACGTAGCGCGTCATGCGCTGCGCTGGATCTGAAACAACCTGCTCATACACCCCCCTCCAATAGCTCACCTACTGCATAAACTCATCCCTCTACCCAGCTATCAGTCTTGCAGCATTCCGCTCATGCCTATACCGATCTCGATCCGCACTGATAGCTCGCCGCTCCCGTACCCAGGCCTCCTGAGCTAGTATCAACTGTTGTATCTGCTCTGAACCTCTATCCC
>VDFB02080935.1:0-51128 GCA_007258455.2 Sequoia sempervirens | reverse complement strand
GCTCTTTCCAACAACATCTACCACTCCTCACTTTTGAGAAGTTGATCGGGGCTCCCTTTTCCTCCCCCATCCCCCTTCTCGAGGGGGCATACCCTACCATTCTCTCCTAACTCGTCGATCTAAGCCTATCTTCGCTGGATCGCATCCTCTCCGCATTCCCCCACTTGGGGCAGCTCACGCGCATTCCCCCGTGCTGAGGCATCTCTTTTTCTGATCTCTTCCCCTATAGGGTCATCTCATTTTGTTTTTCTTCGAAACCCTATTATTCTAATAGTATTTCGAAGAGGGGCAAAATGTAGACGTCCAATTTGATCACTTTCATATGATCAAACGCGTCTCCTTATTCATCCAATTGCTCATCCCCTCTGTCAATATTAATTAAACCATTTGTTTAATTAATACCTTGCATCTTACATAAGGGTCCTAAAGTATTTAATTTAATACTTTACCCCTCTTCCTCCTCTAAATTAAATAAATATACCATTTTATTTAATTTAGTCATATTCCCCTTTTGAAATTAAAATTCATTTTTAATTCCTCTTTTCTCTCTCATGGTCACATCCTCCAACTTTTGCAAGTTGGTCCCTAATCCATCTTAATTACTTCATCTTCTTCTAATTAACTAGGGTTAGCATGTGCACACCCTTAATCATCATTAGGGTCACATCCTCCATAATCTCCCACTTGCTCCTAATGAGTCATTAGTCCATCTAACTAAGTACTTGCACAACCTTAATCATTTGGTTAGCCTAACCTAATCCTCCTCCCACTTATGGCATGTGTCCTTAAGTCAACCTTATTAAAGGCTTTCTCCTTTTGGGCAAGGCACTCCACTTCCCTATGTGAATTTTTAATTCCAAAAATCCCCCAAGGCACTCAAAAGGAATTTTTAATTCCTTCACTTCTCCCACATGTCCTTCACTTATTCTTTATTCTTTCCCATCTCCCCATGAGAATATTTGAGGAATTTTTAATTCCTCACATGTCCTCTCACCCACATGGAGACAAGGACCTCCTTTATGAGGAGATCTTGTCCAATCCCAAGGTACTTTGTACCCCCTCCATGTCATGTACTTCTCCTTCCACCTCATGTCCACTTCACCTTTTAGGGCTATATCACATGCCACATGTCAAGATGTGAGGGCTTGTGAGTTCTCAACTCACCTTAGCCCTACATCTTGATATTTGGTGGCTCAATCTTGGCTATCCATTTCCCTAGGAATTCTCAAAATTCCTATAAATACCCCCTCTTTTCTCTCATTTTGAGAGAGATAATTTTGCTAGCCAAACTCTTGCAATTTTATTTCTCAATCTACACTTAGCCATTTTCATGTTTTCATCCACTTGCACTCATCCTCACAACATCATTTAGCTTGCATCTTGTGCCATCCAAGGAGCATACACATCAAAGATCGAAGGGCCAACCAAAGGATCAATTCGAGACAAGGTATAATGTTCCATTTGTTGCTTTTATCTTGTGTTTTTTCCAACTTAGGCTAATCTTGAGGTGTAGGTTGTTTTGGTGTTTATTTGCACTCTTTTACTTGTTGCTCATATTTCTAACACTCACATTCAACTTATCACAAAAACAATCTTAAAGAAGGACCCAAATCTCATCACATTGAAGTTGCACTAATCACCTATTACCAAAAGCAGATAATGTATTTTCCACTCATGCACCTAAAAATTGCTATTTCAAGTATCATTATGATGGGAATAGAGTTGATGATCACTTGGATGTGACAACCATTATTAGTAAGAGCCACCATAACCTTCACCCACATGGGATCATTCAATTTCAAACTCTTGGAGCACCATGCATGCTTAGATTTTCACACAACTTTACATGAACAAAATGGTTTTAATGAGCACCAACCTCAAGTGTGCATTGCTCAACTAGAAGCTCAATTAGAGCCATGAAAAATTATTGCTCAAATTTGTGCAACCCAAATATACCAGAAATTTATGTACTCCATAATTGAATAAAAAACTTGACTCAAATCTAAATCCATATCATTGGCATGCAAATTAGAACTTTGAAGCACCTTATGAATACTTACCACCTTCAAATTTTCTCTCTATTTCATATCCTTAATTGTAACATATTGCAAAAAAAACCCTATTAAGAAAACAATCAATAATTTGTTTTCATCCTCACCATGTAGACCAAAAATTCGATCTACTTGAGGAAACATAGCATCAAAATTTATATGCTCATCAAAAGAGATAAAAAATGTGTCCTTAATGCAATCCAGTTCAAAAAAAAAAGTTGTTCCAAGCTAGGATCTATTTTTTTTTTCATGTCAAAATCTTCATGGTTAGAAGCAACCAAATCACACATACCCTTGCAACCCTTTTCCTCATTTGTAATAGGGAGTGTGTCAACCTTATCACCAACAAGATCTACAAAATAAGGAAGTATATCAAATGAAAAACAATATTGATGCACCTCAACTTCCTTACCTACATCCTCAATTGCAATTCCATTGTTGCACATCAGAGTTTACCTAACAACTTGACCTCCAAGAACAACCAAATTAACATCAACAATGATAGGTAAATTATTAAGAGAAAATTGAACATAATAAGCCCAAGTAAATAACATGTTTACATTCTTCAACTTGTACTCAAGGGGTAGCAAACTTCCACTGATATAGAAGGCCTCACAATACATTTCTATGCTCTCAATAATGTTAGGCTTGCACTCACATGGAAGAATGTTAATAATAGAAACAAACCTATTAGGGAAATCATGAACCAATTCTCCATCTTGTTTTTTGAGAAAATCCAAAACTTTGGTAAGAAGGGATAGCATCATGTGAATCAAACTCATTGAAAACAATAATGAAGTCAACATGTTTATCATTGGTTGTCACTGTAGCAACAAGTTGAGCCTTTTTAGATGTAAGTAGATCACTGGACCTCTCACCATCATTAAGAAGCATGCAAATATGCCCAACTAAATCTTCAAGCTCTATTTCGAAAGGGTTAGAGGAATGAGCAACATGACCATTTGAACTTTCCTTGCAAAAATAATTGTGCATTCATTTGAGACATCATCAAAGTGATCCCAATGTACTAAATACACCGAAACAAGATTGCAATCCTTCATAATGGTCTATGCATAATAAGAAAATTATTCCAGGAGAGAAGATAAGAACACTCTTGTGTACCTTGACCATCTATTGCACCAAAATGAAGGAAAATTTGTAGCATCCAACAAACAAAAATCAACAAAATAACATATGATTGAAGACAACAAAGTCACCACATCATAAAATGAACAAATCCTTGGAGAAAATACCATCACCAAGGAAAAAAATTGAGCATTCTCACAAAATAATTATCAAATTAATATCACTAATTAGTTGTCTTCTTGGATTGACATCCCTCCAACTTATGCCAACAAGTCTATCCTTAGCAACAATGCCATTTTGTTAGGTCTCAAAATCATTGCTCCATTTCCTAGAACTAAACTCTCACAGGGATAGGGTTGCAAACAAATAAATGAAATTGGTTCATCAACAAAATAATAGAGGACTCTGGGCTAGCTCTATAATAGTGGGTTATCTCTCTTGCATTTTGATCTTAGCTTAGACTCGAGAGCATGTTTTTATGGTTATACTGCAATAAATATTAAACTCACACAAAATATACTCAACAAACAACTACAACCAAGCCCAAATACATTCTTAACCCTAAATATTGTCACTGAGTTAATAAACAATGGTTGCATATAATCCTTATATAGCTAATAATGTTGTATAATCACAACCTATACAAAATAAATTCATCTGAGGCTCACTAAAGATGGATTCCTAGTTACATTACAAGGTTATGAATGCACAAAAGGACTAACTACTCATATATTACTTATTTAATGATTTAATTTTAAATGATTTAAGATTGGTTGGATGGACTAGAGACTAGTGCCTTATTCATTGGGCTACACTATCACAAATAACAAAATATAAAACAATGAAATAAACATAGAATATTTGATCTAGGTATATATGTCATCAAATTACAAGAATTACATAGTGGGCATACTTAGTAATCCAAAATAAATTGCATAAATCCCTATTTATTACACACATGACCATTACAATGCTTGTAATACATTATAGTGTCACATTATGAAATTTTCACTACATTCATGTCAGCAAGTGTGGCAAGAGGAAATCTTGTAGAACAATGAAAATTTTCCTAGAGAAATACAAACAACTTGGAGACATTCACTTCCCAATACAAATACATACACTCTATCATTAATATTCCTCGCTAATTCATTTCCTTTTACAAATGGACATGGCATGGTTGAAACCATGTCCCTACACCTTTGTAGCCTTCACTCGTCACCAACAGAACCAATCTCTCTAAAAATTGATTCAAAACTGCCTTTACTAGTAATAGAGTGTTAACCCTAATCATTGCACTATTCATTAGTTCAAATTTCATAGCTCAAATTATTTCCCACCTATAATAGACACCTTAGATTGATGGAAAATATCCGCAATAACTTCTAGTAGTTGGGAAAAATGATTTCATAGTTATGAGCAGGTGGAAAAGAAGCACATAATTATCACACCATCGAGCCAATTATACTAAGCAAAAAAAAATCTTGTGGGCCTTGTTCTTTTCTTTGTCGAGACTTTTAACCCCATCGAAAACCTCCACCATTTTCTCATGCAACCAACTCTTTGTTGATGATTTCATGTTCATTGGGAACCAACACTACCCATGTGCAACCCCTCCTCATTGGTGATTTCATACCAAGTAGTAACCAACACCACACACTTGACACACTCATCCTTGTGTTTTCCCTTATCAACACCTTCACACATTCCTATCGCAGGTTTCATGGGAACTAAGAACCAATGAGTCTTGGTTCATATGGAAACTTCGACCACTTTATTACTTAGCCAATATTTTGACTTTGACTCTGGTGAATAGGTCAAAAATAAGCGAATACAACATAGCCAAAAGAACAATACAAATGATGACCCCTAAAATTTATTCTTAGATCAATTATTGATGAGGTATGACACTGTATAGGCACACAAATGGAAGAGACTCAAGCAAAAAGGAAAATGATAAAATTGAGTCCCAACACAATGTTGATCATGTCCTCTCTTGTACCTTTCTTGATTTCCAAACTTTCTCTCACCCAAAGATGTATTTCTAAATATGTTCAATAAAATTTTCATTCTTCTCAACCATTGAGTCAATATTTTCTCCATTTTCATGTGACTATCCCACAACAACATCAAGTAATCTTGGAGATAAAAACCCATAACATGTTTCAGATGGAAAAATATTTTTTGTAAAGAATAATCTAGTTAAATGAATAATGGATATATGCAATAATATCATCCTAGTATGATTTATTTTATAGCCTTGAATTAATTTAACTAATCATCTATTGAACCTCAGGTTATCCGTCTATTTGAGTGTAGAAAGTGGTGCTTATATTTTACCAAGTATCCACCTTTTCCCATATGGCGCATCAACTCTAAGTAAAATCAAAGTATACCCACACCTTTGCAAATAAAATTTAGCTACATCCTTACCTATTAGTGTCTTTTTAATTTGGATTCTAGGACACACATCTTATTAAACCTATGAACAACTAGAAAAACATAGTTGAATGAAATTTTCTTGTCATGAAAAACCACCTATATGTAATCCATGATATGATTTCACAAGGTTGATAAGGCATTGGGAGTGGATGATACAAAGCTAAAAAAAAATGGCTTCATGAAACTAGATAGTTTACAAATTAAAAAAAAAATAGCAACACCACTTTGTATATATGACCAATGTGCATACCATAATAAATTAGATATGGTTTTAATGAACCCAAATTTCCCATCCACCTTAGAGGTGTGACCCTTGAGATCAAGAAAACTAATCTCCTCTCTTTTGGAATGCACAATAAATCCATCTTAAAGATAAAACCATATTTCAATCAAATTCAGTCTTAGGAATAGATTCGCCTTTCTTACATTCCTTAAGTTATTGATGAATCTCTAATATCCCATTCATGCTCATAGTCCTTTGTTTAAACCTACTTTTTAAAAGGTTAAAGAAGAGATCAGGTACTAATTATTTTAAAAAATGGTGGAATATATAACAAATCAACAATTTCATTAGTTAAGCATCTTCTATACCTTACGATCAAGTGGGAATTTCAAAGGAAATCTATCCACTTGCAATAGCATGATCGTTGAAGGTTCAACAATATTTGTAAATAATATATTGATTGTAGTTCACATGAACTAGGTTCTCTTTGTCCAATAAATAATGCTTTAACTTTTCATTGTTGGAACCAATACATAGAGTTCCTTATCATAGGTGTAATGTCTAAGGATAGGTCCATGGATCACAACTAAACATTAACACACAAGCCCATATCCCTTCATTATGATAAATCCCATAATATTGTGACTAACACTTGTCTCTACCTCAAATATTTTTTACAAATTTAAAAGAACCAACATGGGCACGTTGCTAATAATCTTACTCAACTCCTTAAAGGCTTGTTGTTATATATTAATTCATTTGAAGCTCTGTCTATAACATATTATATCATGCAAAAGTGTTTTTATGAAAGAAATGAATTTTAAAAAGTTCTTTAAGTGTTGGATTGGTCTTATAAATCTACTTTCTTTGTTATGCTTGTGTTGGAATCAATTTGATCATTTATCCCTAGGACAATAAAATAGTGTTCAAATAATGTATTACTACACAAGAGTTGGCATTTAGTTTGAACTTGAGTCCCATACTTTAGTGTCTTTGAATCCAATCCTTTATTGTTTTGTTCTTAGTCTTGGACCAACGTTGACATTCTAATCCTGAGATTATTTAAGTACTGCGAGTGTTTCCTTTATCCCCAATTTATAAAACCAAATTTAATCAGGGGCATATGTTGACCCAAATCCAACTAACCATTACCCATCAACTTAAACTCAAAAGATTCAAATTTTTTAATTATAGAGTGTTGTAAATGGGAAATTACCTAGCCATTTTAAAACCATTACTTATCCAATGATCACATCATTCTCATAGCATTACAAGCTCACAATTGCATCAACATATGCACTCATAAGGATAGATATATGGGCATTTGTATTATGCTTGACATGTCTTTGAACTTGTTAAACATCATGCAATTGGTTCAATGGGATTGATTGCCATTGAGACAAGATGTGGATTCTCCCTTATTGATAGCAAACCCTACTAGTGCTTTTAAGCACCACCTCAACCTAGGTACACAAATAAAAAAGGTTTTAGAGATAAAAAAAATTCTAGTTCAAGGATGCTTAGTAGGTTCAAGGCTATGAATCCCCAATTAGGGCCACATGTGTGATTTTGAAGCTTTATAAAACATGCCATTTCCCATTTTGTCAAAGCTTCATTGTTATAGATATGTTAATGAAAGACTAAGTTGGATTTAGAGTGCATACTACAACATAACATTGATTGTTGCATATAAAACTAAGCATTTCTATCATTCTTTGTCAATTTTAACATACATGTCTCAACATTTATATCTATACTTATCTTGAGTCAACTCTTATATTTAAATTAATTGTGATTGTAATTTTTTTATTACATTAATTAACCCAAATATCTTAAAATAGTATTATTTCTCTTCTTTGAATATAAAAAACCACTAACAATAAATAACAGTCTCTTAAAGATACTTTAAAGAAAGTTATACATCAAATTGATGTCTAACTTCCAATATGTTGTTACATTTTTAATTAAAAGTAATAGTAATTAATTTAAATCCATTTCAGTTAATTTTTTCCTAAGACACCCTTGAAATCAAACTACAAAGAAAGAGGCTAGAGAAAGTGAATGTAAAGTCGTTTGCTTAGATGTCCACACCTACTTCTCTCTTTTTCGCTTTTTACAACTGAAAAGCAAAAGCAAGCCAAATCAGGATGACTCCATTATGTTTATAACAACTGTCATATGGACTCCACCAGCACTAATCCACTCTTTCGGTAAGCTTTGCTTTGAACAGCCTCCCCTTGCCTTCACAAACAGTAAGGAAGAAGAAAAGAATATAATGATTTTTGACCCCTCTCTCTATATAAAACCCTCAGACAGTTTGAAGAACAACAAGAAATTGAACAATCTCTTCATAACTATTTATATTCCTAAACAATCTTTACTCTCAGTTGAGGCTCAAATTCTAGCAGCTGATAACATTATCAGGCTTCAAAATGGGGGTATTCTTCTGTCTCAATTCTCTCACCTTTTTGACAAATAGCATTAAGTTGTGATCTTTAAACTAAATATTTTTCTTCTGTTTCAGTAAGAGAGTAGCTATTTAAAAGTCTATAAACTCAGAATGTTTTGGACATGTTTAACTAAGAGACCACCTGTGTTGAGAGTGTGCAGGTAGTGGAGGTGAGAGTGGGTATGCACTGTGACAAGTGCATACAAGAAATCAAGAGAGCAATAAGAAGACTGGAAGGAATGGAGAATTACAGAGTGGATAAAGTATTACATAAAGTGACTGTGACAGGGGACATCACACCCAAAATGGTGTTGAAGACATTGATAAGATCAGGGAAGCCTGCCTCCTATTGGGTTAATTAATCAGTCCCACTTAACAAAGTTCAGAAAGAGATATTGGAAGGAATTCTTTGATAGTTCACAAAATCAGATTTTATGAAAAGAGGCGTCCAGCCTTGTACTTGTGGGTTTCTAGTTTCAGAAGTATTGGATTTTGCAAGAGTCCAAGTTGAATATTTTCCTGTCTAGATCCACCTTGAATTCTTTGTTCATGGTGAGATTATATTATTCTATGTTTATTTATGGACCCTAGGTTGTGATGGAATGTGATTCAAATGTTAATGTAGCCTGTGGTGCCAATGATAAATCTGCATATCTTATGTGCATTAGGATAAAGATGAAGGGAAGGTAAGGTAAGGTTTGTGGTAGTTAGGCTGGAAGCCCATTCTTTTGGACACTGTGTAGGCTGATGTAAGGGAACAAAAGCCTTATGATAAGGTTTTTTTCTACATACACGGTGGCTTCATAACTGTAAACATTTTTTTGTTTTTCTTTATAATAATGATGGTTTTTCAAAACCTTTATTTTCCAATAATATTTGTATTTTGTAAGTATACACTTTTCTTGTTCTTGTGCTTTGATGTCTCTTGTGACGGTATTGAAATGAATTTTATAACTTTGTAATGATTAATCGTTTGATTTTGTTTTTAGAAATTATGTCTGGTTATTTTTTGTTGTAAATAATTTGTAAGAATTGTTTTAATTATATTGAGAGTCATAATTTATAGTGAGAGTAATAGTTGAGTGTAATACTGTGAATATGTTTACAGTTCATTTCAAATCTTTGCATTACACTTCAAAAAATGCTTCTTCAAGCTTCGAAAAACTCTCGAGAAAGAGACAATCACATGAGAGACTTGTAAGATCGTAAATTTACAAGATGTTGTATTACAAGATGTAAAAAGATTTCAAGAGATGATTACTAGATAGTTGAATTCTTTAATTTTATAATTTGGTGTAGATAAGTCCATTTTAAAAATCTAATACATTAAGAGAATTGGATTTTCAAATGTTCTTGAACCTGCAATAGTATCTAATCACTATAGAGATCATGATACTATTCAGGTGGAGAGAGATTTTACAAAAATACAAAAGAAAATTTAAGAATATAAGTTTGGGTGCTTGGCATCCAAAATGTGACATGCAACATGTTACAAAAGTGTAAACCAGAATGAGTGCAATACATATAATAAAAACTACAAAATAGACAATTTTTGAGTCTACAACCAATTACTCAAATGTGATCTTATATACCTAGAAGACAATTTGTATGGTATCATCCTATTCCTTCCTCCCAATATCACAAATATTTAATACAATGTTCCCCAAGATCTTATTGAATGCTTATGTTGTATCACTTCCAATGGCTGATAGGATATACTCTTATTACTCTTATGGTGTTGCACCATGAACTCATTCAATAACACCTATATCGTCGATGAAATAAAATGAAACCCTTATCACCACTTAACATAAGTGGGAAACTAAATCTTGTAATGATATTCTCAAATATGAATCATGCAATATTCTATAAAGTAGTCCCTATTTGGTGCAAATTTTGTCCAATGAGTGAGGTATTTAGTAATAGTGTTAATGTAACATGCATCACTCTTGTATATGGGAGGGTTTTTGAGACCCACAAAATTAATAGCCCACTTCTTAAAATATAATATTTGCATGCAAGAGGTATTTGGTATAGGGGCATCAAGAGCCTCATTTAGCTTATTTTTTTTGTTATTTTTGAGTTTTAGGTTGTTTGTGTATTTTGGTGTCCAATAAGATCATTTATGACTATTTGGAATCATATGGATTCATTTTGGAGTGTTAATTGGGTTTTTGATTAAAAAGTGTAAAAGTTGTCAAATGTTGCTAAAAGTTGTCATGCAACTTTGGAAAGGTGTCAAAAGCAAGAAACAGGTACATGCAAATCAAGAAACCATTTCAAAGAGTTGGTTTTGATGAGAAATGTATAAGGACACCTTCCAAACTCAAATTGGGGGGTTGAAGACATTGTTTTAGAAGATTTGGTGAATGAAAGAAATCATTTTTCTGTGCATTTCTAACGTTGCAGACTTGTTCTTTCCTTTTGTACGGATGAGATACTACTTGGAGAAGATGGAGGAATGAGATACCTTCCATTTTCAATTGGTTTGGTCAATTTTTATTATGATTTGCAAAAGTTATTGCCATTTTGGTGAAAACAATCCCAAACCCTGCCTAGGGTTTTCAGTCATAAAAAAAAATGTCATAACTCAAGTTTCCTCCATGGGAAAATGCTGCAAACTGATGGGAAATTCTGTCTTGGCATCATCTATATCCCTGCAAGTTTTAGAAGCATTTCATGCACGTGTGAAGGAGATCTCTTTGACAGAAATTTCTGATCTACAAAACATAACTGTTCCAATAAATCTATGTGTTGTATGATCTATGTTATGGAAACCAACAAATCTATGTGCTGTGGGCTCTTCGATGGATGGTAAGACATTGTAACATATTGTAATAAGTCTGCACATGCCTATAGTTGATTTGACAAATTGTGTTTCTCTTTTGTTTGATGTTTTGATCTAAGGCACTAGTGAAAGCAAGTCCTAAATTGTAGGGTTCATGGTGTCAAACACTTGGTTGTGTCATGAACATTTGGAAACCCTTAAAGTCTGTTGAAATAGGTCTGAATCCATCAAGTGGCCCTCATTCCATGTTTACTTCAATGATCGAGTTCAATTAGATTGTTTCCCCATGTTTTAGGCTTAGAAACACATTGCCAAGAATGAGCAAGGGTGCATATTTGAATCTTTTGTATTGAAACCCTGTTTGGAAAGTGTCAAGTTGTGTTAAGTGAAGGCTGCTCTACATCAGTATTTCATCCCTTCTATTAGATTTCCAACCCTTTGAAAAATGCCACAACTATACGTATAGTTGTGTACATCTTTGAGAAACATAGAACACCAAATTTTAGTTTCAAAAAGATTGTGTAGTCATGTGGTCATGATAGTGTCCTCTAGTTCTTCCCATATTCCATTATACACTTGGATAAGAAATCATCCATGCCTATCTTACATAATTGTCTGTTTATTAGTTGCTATGGTGTTGCATGCGCCTTCAGTTGTTTCTTTTACATATTTGTGTATGATGAGGAAACCCATCATAAAATTAGAATTCCCACTAGGCCCTTAAAACCATTTGACACCGCGTCAACTCTACACAAGTATTTGTTTCGTAGCCCATCGTCAATAGGTTAAGTTACTCTTTCACTTTTTTTTAAAACCATGATATATGGCTAGCGCTTGCATGGTGCTTTTGTGACACTGCCACTATCTTAAATCACACTTCTATAATAGAATTAGCCATACGTAGAACCACCAATGTAGGACTAGCATTTTCACTAGGTGTTTCAAAGCTTTGTGATTTGTAAAGTGAAGAAAAGGTGTGGCAAGTGGATGTTATTGAACTTGTACAATGCATATACTATTGTCAACATTTTTTACTCACTCATCATATAATTCTTTATTGTTGTTGTTTTGATTAAGTAAACATGGGAAATGGGTCCAAGTCCATTACAAAACAATCATAAAAGCAAGTAGGACAAGCCTCACCAACAATGAGACTAGAAAAACAGTGAACAAATCATGTCTCCTAAGAAGAGGGACAAAAACCAAATCTAGAGAAGAAAACAACGAGGAATAACAATACTTTTGATTGGTATATGAAACCAAAAAAAAATGGGAAACAAGGGTCTTGACCCTAAACAAAGATGCCAAAAGGATAGAAATGAAGGAGATAGCAGGGACCACTAGAGTCCATCTTAGGCAATCTCAAGAAAGGTGTGAGTTTACCTCTCACTTACAACTTGAGTGTGAGTTTGGGAAGAGGAAGAAGAAAGATCTTTCCTCCTCCTATGAACAACAGTACAATCAATACTATAATCCAAATCCCCATTACAAGGGGAAACAAGAGGAGATACCTCTATGGAAGGTTTGTAGCACACGAAAAAGGGAGTTGAAGGATGAAAAGGCGAAAGGAAGTCATTCTCCGCATGAGAAAATTGGAGTTGAGTTGAAGAAATAGGTGAAATGGGTTGTGAGCATAGAGCAAGAGAAACCCCAATAGGATCCACAAGGCAAGATAACTCCACACCAGAAGCTAGAGGCTCCACATAAACTTGAGAGGAATCATTAGCCAAATAATTAGAAGCCTAGACAATCAAATGATCATCATTAACATTCTTCCACCAAGTAGCAATGTCTTTACGATGCAAGAGAGAAAACTTGAGAGGAATCATTAGCCAAATAATTAGAAGCCTAGACAATCAAATGATCATCATTAACATTCTTCCACCAAGTAGCAATGTCTTTACGATGCAAGAGAGAACAATTCGTAGCCAAGTGGCTAATAGAAAGAACCAATGAAATTGAAAAGGAAGACCCTCATAATCAACCGGTTGGGTCCAAAGCCTATCTCCAACCATCATAACCACATCCCTGTGAAGAGGTTTGGAGATGTCAATATCCACCAAAATGCAGGCAAAAGGAGAGTGCCCCATGTGGAAAGTGGAATCATCAACCTTCAAGAAGAAACCAATAGAGTTGTCAATGGCCTCATAGCATGAATCCTTTCGAAACTAGAGGGGAAGATTCAAAAGTCTAACCCATATCGAATGCCCATTAAGTGGTTTGATAAGGGGTTAAAGGAAGATGTCTAGGGTTTGATCATGAGGGAGTGCTCTCCCCAAACACATAGCTTACCCTACACCAAATTTATATTCTCAAAATAAGTAAAAGAAGCAATAAAAAAACCTTTAGCACAAGGGAAGAGTTCTATCTTACCAACCACGAGGGCCTCCAAGAATTCAACACCCAATTGTGAAGATCTGGAAGAGAAGGCCATAGATTGGAGAATCTACACACTAGACCCTTACATTGGTAGAAGCCCTTCTTTCCCACTACATCTTAACCACAAACCACCAATTGGAAGGATTTAGCACAAAGAAGAGGACATGATTTCCCCCTATGAGGGTGAACAATAGCAAAATCAGTCACATGGGTAAAGCTTCGAGTGTCAGCAACAATAGCAGGGTTTAGAAAGGGGATGCAACCCACATCCATAGCCCCAGAAGAAAGAGGTGAGCCAATACCCTTGACCTCAGTAGTAGCCACATGAGCAGAAATAACCTCCACAGAAGCCCTCAACGACACTTTAGCACCAACAATAGCTTGGGTTGGAGGGGGTCATTTCCCAACAACGCTCCATGAGAGGAAATAAGTGAAAGATGACATATTGAATCACCTACAACCATCAGGTAGGACTGGAGCGGCCATTAGGCAATAAAATCTTGATTTCTTTGGGATCCTTAGGGTGGGGTCTCATGGAGGGGGGCTTCCTAAAAAAATTCAGTGGGTGTTGTTGAGATTTTTTAGGATTATTTAAAGTGGGTGGTCTCATGAACTTTGTATCACAGTTTAAGCTCCTATATTTATGGTGGTCTCGTGAATTTTATTATTTTTTATATTCAATTCAATAGCTTAAATAAATATAAAATAATACAAAAATTAATTGGTGAGATTTTTAAAATTTCATATTATTGACAAGTGGCAGAAAAATGCCTAAGTTGGTGGGGCAATTTCTAGCCCCACCCCTTTTGCACCCACTTAAGTTTTTGATGTAAAAAGCAGGGGCTGCTATTGTTGAGGAAAATATTCTAATTTATCCTGTAGCATTTCATTTTTTTGCTTCATGGGACCCCTTGCTCCTTCAAAATAGAACCCCAAGCCACCTCATGGGACCTCACCCTTATTGTTGTTGTTAGTTTGTGACTTATAAAGTAGATTAAATGATTGACATTTCCTTCCCCATGTTTTTCAAGTATTATGCCAATGGTAGTAGTAGATGCATATACATGTGCATGGAACAATGTGTTCCCAATAGGGAACATAGGATTGGTCCAATGTTAACCTTTACTTAATGTGTTGAAGGCCTATTGATGTCCTAGAAATGCACACACCTCACATGGTGTCTCTCAAATCAATCAACATCCCCACCTTACAAATCATGTGACCTAAAAGATTGCCAAAGTGGGTCATCAAAGTAAGAATCTTCGAGTTAAGTCAAATTCTTAATTAATGACATCTCCTAAACATGAGATGCAATGAGTCAATGTTGTGCACCACCATACCATCCCTACATAAAGGAAAACAAGTTTTTAGGGATAAAAAATCCTAGTTCAAGGCCACATATCTAGGTTCAAGGATGCAGTAGGTTCAAGGCTATGAATCCCCAAATCAGGGCTGCATGTGTGAGTTTGAAGTTTGACAAAAACACGTCTTTTCCCAATTTTACTCAAACCTTCATTGTCATAGATATGATCATAGAAATTGTCTAAGTTGGACTTAGAGTAAGTATTGTAAGAAAGCATTCTTGTTCCATATGAAGCTAAGAACTATTATTCTTTGTCAATTTTGACATATATTTCAATATTTGTTTTTATGCTTATCTTGACTCAACTCTTATATTCAATTTGATTATAATTATAATTATCTTATTAAATTAATTAACCAAACTATCTTTAAAAATATATATTTTTTTTTTTTGATATAGAAAACCACTAACAATAAATAACAATCCTCTTAGAAAAATAATTATACATGATTGCAGACAAATATGCTGTTATATTTTGCTTGTGTAATTAAAAGTAATAATAATTAATTTAAAGCCATTTCAGTTTTTTTTTTGGGAGGACACCCTTGAAATCAAGCTACAAAGAAAAAAAACTAGAGAAAGTGAATGCAAAGTCGTTTGATTAGAAGTCCACACGCAGTTTCTCTTTTTTCCTTTTTACAACTGAAAAGCGAAAGCAGGCCAAATCAGGATGACTCCATTATGTTTATAATAGCTGTTATATGGACTTTACCACCACTAATCCACTCTTTCGGTAAGCTTTGCTTTGGGCAGCTTCCCCTTGCCTTCACAAACAGTAAGGAATAAGCAAAGAATCTAATGATTTTTGACCTCCCTCTGTATATAACACCCTCAGGCAGTTCGAAGGACAACAGGAAATTGAACAATCTCTTCATAACCATTTGTATTCCTAAACAATCTTTACTTTCAGTTGAGGCTCAAATTCTAGCAGCCGATTATAAAATTATCAAGCTTCAGAATGGGGGTATTCTTCTGTCTCAACTCTCTCATCTTTTTGAAAAATAGTATTAAGTTGTGATCTTTAAACTAAATATGATTCTTCTGTTTCAGTAAGAGAGCAGCTATTTAAAAGTCTATAAACTCTGAATGTTTTGGACATGATTTACTAAGAGACCACCTGTGTTGAGTGTGTGCAGATGGTAGAGCTGAGAGTGGGTATGCACTGTGACAAGTGCATACAAGAAATCAAGAGAGCATTAAGAAGACTGGAAGGAATGGAGACTTACAGAGTGGATAAAGTATTACATAAAGTGACTGTGACAGGGGACATCACACCCAAAATGGTGTTGAAGACATTGATAAGATCAGGGAAGCCTGCCTCTTATTGGGTTAATTAATCAGTCCCACTCAACAAAGTTCAGACAGAGGTCTTGAGGGAATTCATTGAAAGTTCACAAATCAGATTCTATAAAAAGATGTTTGGGAAGGAATTCATTGATAGTTTAGATTCTATAAAAAGAGGCGTCCAGCCTTGTATTTTTGGGTTTTTAATTTCAGAAACATTGGATTTTGCAAGAGTCCAAATTGAATATTTTCCTGTCTAGATCCAACTATGATTCTTTGTTTATGGTGAGATTATATCATTCTATGTTTATTTATGGGCCCTAGGCTGTGATGGAGTGTACTCAAATGTTAATGTAGCCTGTGGTGCCAGTAATAAATCTGTACATCTTATTTGCATTAGGATGAAGGGAAGGTAAGGTTTGTGATAGTTAGGCTGGAAGCCCATTCTTTTGGACACTGTGTAGGCTGATTTATGGGAGCAAAAGCCTTATGATAAGGATTCTTTTCTGCATATACTGTGACTTCATAACTGCAACTTTTATTCTTCTTTATAATGGCGGTTTTTCAAAACCCTTATTTTCTAATAATATTTGTATGTTGTAAATGTATTTTTGTCTTGCTCTTCTGCTTGGATGCTTCCTGTGACATTTTACTCTATTGAAATGAATTGTCAAACTTTGCAATGATTAATTGTTTGATTTCGTTTGTTTTTTATTGTAAATAATTAGTAATAATTATTTTAATTATAATTTGTAGTGGGAGTAATAGTTGAGTGTAATGGTGTAAGCATGTTCACAAGATATCCTCATAACTGACAAAACAATTGGTATCTTATGAAATTTTATTTCATCACTGTTTTCATATTGAAGTTAAGTAAAATGAAGACATTTTAGTCAATCAATATCAAACATCTACACCTTTTAATGCTAGGAAATAAGTACAAAATAGAAAACTCCCATTAATGGATCTTTTAGGTTTAACCATCCTCCTTTAAAGAGGGGTCTTGTTAGATGGAAACCTTAACAAGCTAGCATGTTTAAGCTGAATTTTGATGGTGTTTCTAGGGGTAGCCTAAGGTCCTATAAAGTAGGTTGCATAATAAGGGACTCCAATGGAATTTTGATAAAGACATCTAAGAAACTCATGCTTGGGACCAACATTGAAGTGGAAACTTCATCATTCATTCTAGGCCTCTAATTGGTAGAGTTGTGCATGATTGATTTGATCACCATAGAGGGGGACCCAAAGGTGATAATAATTTATAGTGGGAAAAGATAGTTGACAAACTAGAAGATAAACAACATTTTTTACGAAGCTTGGGAAATCCTAGACACTTAATTTTTTTATGGGGGATATAATAGACATGAGGATGAAGAATGCACTTTCCTTCAAGGCGTATATATTTGTGATGCCATTAAACAAGTTCTAAGGTGGGATTTAATTGAAGGAGCTATATAGCACCATTTGGAGTCCCATGTTTCATCAATGCTTGTCTCCAACCTCTTTAAAATCATGAAGGACAAAGAAATGATGAAGGCTTTGGAGTGGTATTACATATGGGAGAAGTTTCATGGAGATTTGGATTTTGTAATGGACAACATGGTGCATGTTTTTTGAGGTTATTTTCCCATAATTGGAAAGGAATTTTATGGCTTGGCTTCCATTGGTATTTTTTGGGAGGTGGAGGGACATCTACACACTTTGGTCTAGGAGGTGGAGGAGTATTTACAAACTTTGGTCTAGGAGGTGGCAATGATGTAAGGGCTCCTATCAAGAAATGATGTTCTATACTCACCAAAAGTGGATTCTTTGGAGGTGTGTGCCTCTACAAAAAGTCCCTTAATCTAAAACATTTCAATGTGGTAAGGGCAAAGAAGGCTATCAAATTCCTACTATGAAAAATTGGTATGGTGAAATGCCCAAATGACTCATTTGGCTTCAAGGTAATCAAGCTTGAAGATGATGTCTACCAATTCACTATATAATGTATAGATAATACATAGAAAATATATTAGTAGACATAATTTGGTCCCTTCTTAGTGCACTTGTTCTACCCTCTTGGCATATTTGTAAAATTCTTAGGTTATATACCAAGAAGAAACACTTCCTTGTTAATAAGGGCAATAATATATTAAAACTTATTTTTGTATATTCTCTCTATATATAGTAGAGGGTTTTTACCCCTCGACTAATAAAAGAAGTACAAAATAGAAATCTAAAATTTCTAGCAAAGAAATAAAAACTTATTTAAACTACCTCAAATTATGTAGTTTGTTTAATAAATACTTTGTTCTTTTATTAATACTAAGAGTTGGGTATTATAAGTAGAAAATCTTTCCTATTAGAAAATAAATTCTAAGAATACAAACAAAAAGTAAAGGTAGTATCCCTATTTCAAAGTTTGATGAAGAATAATCCCATTGGGACTACATATATACTTGTTTAGAATGTACTATGTAAAATTCATGGCCCCAACCGATTACAAAAAATAAAAAGTGTAAAATTAATAGAAATTGGATTGGGAAAAGAATCTAAACATTTTTGGTGCCATATAGTTTGTGGTGTTGACATTGGCGGTGTGGTCACATCCTTTGATCATGCAACCATTATATTTTAGGAGTGGTTGTGTGATGCTCTATTGGTCTTCACCATGGTTGTAGGTTTTCAATCTGATTTGTTTGTTGAAAGACATTCATCTTGAACCTATTGTTGGGGTAAGAAAAATGTTTAGAGCTATTTAGGATCCTACTTCAACCAAGCCCCTATTAAGTTGGTTTTAACCCTAGTGTATTTTATGGAATAAATTTAAGTTTGTGGTATATACCTAGAGTGTTATTTACTAGGCATATGAAATAACAAATTCAAAAATTGTAACCTATAGGATTTTTAAAGTGTGTGAATGGTTTGTGTATAGTATAGATAGAGGGTAATGAAACAATATTATATGCCAAGGGGTTTTGGTATGATTCTATAGGTTGAGTTATGGGACAAGTTATTAGGGTGGCAATAATAAGAAGTTATAGGAACAATTGTAGTACTTCATGAAAATAATAAAATAATTGGAAGAAATTGAAAGGGTAAAGGTAAGCCATAGAAAAAAGATAACTTCATAGAGGAATGTTGATGGGATGGAGATTGCAATATCTGAAACTCTGAGAATGACTTCCAAAGATGTTATTTCAAGCTTCTAAAAACTCTTGAGAATGAGAAAACCACATGATAGATTCATAAGATTACAACCTCTCTTATAGAAACTTCTAAAACTATCCTTTCCTTGATTGAGTGGAAAAATATCTAATTATTTTGACCATAACATGGATTTTTTTTCAAATCAGACCTCCCTAATTGGGAGTTTTTTGGCCCCCAAAATATTAGGGACTCATAAGATGTGTAAATTTACTTTTGACATATTATTTAGGGCAACATTTTACCTTGGTTGGAAGTTTCCCTTTTAAACCAAATAACCATGTTTCATGCAACCCTTACATGTTTGCCTCTCCTTCTTCTAGAGAAAAGCATCATGTTATACTTCTTCCAAATGACATGCAATTAGATAATCAAAATAAAGTTAACACCAACTCTTTCTCTTCATCCAACATCAAGGGCTCAAATAAATGTAGGTTTTTACATTAACCATAATTAATTTCCAAGTATAGTGACAAGTCAAGTTGACATTCTTACCAATTAGTTATAAAATTACAAAGGGTCCATAGTTTAGGGGATTTATATTTCATGCTATTCCTTAGATTCTATATTTTCTAGATACAATAAATCCTTGTCACCCAACTTAAACTTATGCTTGGTCCTATGTTTATCATGTCCTCTCTTGTTCCTTTCTTGATTTCCAACTTCTCTCTCACCCAAAGATGTGTTTTCCAAATATGTTCAATGAAATTATCAACCTTATCAACTATTGAGTCAATATTTTCTCCATTTTCTTGTGACTATCCCACAACACAAATGAGCTTGCAGGTAAATATCCATAACATGTTTTAAATGGAAAATATTTATCAAAAAGAAGTCTAGTTATATGGATGTAGGATATATATGCAATAATATCAACCCACATCTTAGAAAGATTCATATTATATACTTTAATTAATTAAACTAATTATCTATTGAATATCTCAAGTTGTTCATCTATTTGAGGATAGAAAATATTACTTCTCTTTGATCAGTTATCTATATTTTTCCATATGGCACACCAAAAATTACAAAGGAACATGGAATCATGGTCTAATATGATACTCTAAGGAAAACCAAAGTGTACCCACACTTGAAAAGAAAAACTTAGCTACATCCTTACATGTTAATGCCTTTTTACATGGATTAAGACACACATCTTACTAAATCTATCAACCACTAGAAAAATATAATCATTAAATTATATTGTCATGAGAAAACCACCTATGTAATCCATGATTTGATTTCCCAGGGTTGAGAAGGTGTTGGGTAGGCACCACGTAGTTTATGACTTCAAACAAACTTAGTGACACCAACTTGTATATATGACCAATGTACATACCACAATAAATTAGATATGGTTTTAATGACCTTAAATGTCCTATCCACTTTAGAGGTATGAGCCTCTCTCAAGAAAATTGATATACTCTCTTTTAGAATGCACAAAAAAATCATTTTGAAGAGTAAGTCAATTTTTAATCAAAGTTAGTCTTAAGACAAAATTCATCTTTCTTACATTTCTAAAGCTATTGCTAACTCTCTAAAGTCCCATTCATGATCATATCCCTTTGCTTGAACCTACGGGTTCAAGAAGAGATAAGATACTAACCATTGTCGACAATGGTGGACTACATAAAAAATCACCTAAGTATATTATTTAAGCCTCTTTTATGACCAAATGGAAATTTCAAAGGAAATACATCCACTTGTAATAATATAATTTTTGGAGCTTCAACAATGTCTTTAAATATTTTTAACACTTGTTGAAGCTTCAACATTGCCTTTAAGTGATTATTGGCTCACATGAACTATGGTCTCTTAGCCCAACAAATGATGCTTTAAATTTTTATATTGGTGGCACTAAACATAGAGTTCCTTTCATAGATGCAATATCTAAGGAAAAATCCATGAATCGTATATATATAATAACACACAAGCCCATATCCCTACATTAGGATAACTACTATAGCAGTGATTACTATGCAATGGGAGACTCTTCTAGTGGAGGGGGGTGCGTTCAAAATTTTGCAAGGGTAGGAAAATCTGGTTCACCTACTGGTGGTAATTGCGGTAGGTCGGATGGTGTTGTTGGTGTTGGTGAGGATCTGTCAGCCTGCAGTGGCGCTATGGGCTTTGATGGTAGGCCCTCTTTTCTATTGTTTGTTCCAAATTCCTTTGGTGTGGTCGAGGGACATCTTAATCTTGGTGGGGGGGGCCCTTCCTCATAATGTGGGCTCGTCCTCTTCCCCTTGTTCGAAGATTCCTAGAAAAGGTGTTGATGTTGATCGTCATAAGCATGCGGAGGTCTTTTCAAATGGTCCTTACTGGTCTAGCCTTTTGGGTGCTAAGCCTAAAGGGAAGAGCTCGTCGGTTCCGGTTAGCTTTTAGGTGACCCCAGTTATTGGAGAATATGCGGTCTCAGTTCCTGACTGTATTATTAATAATAGGCTGGTGTCGATGGACCTCACCTTGGTTGGGAAATTTATGGGGCCTCGGCCTAATGTGGTGCCGGTGTGTAACCTCACTTCTAAGAGGTGGAGAACAAAAGGTCAGGTGGAAGTTGTAACCTTGGCGAAGAGTTTTTTTTCTTTCACCTTTACCTGTAATGAAGATTTGGCCGTTGTTCTCACTGGTGGTCTGTGGCTAATCAACAAGTCATCTTTGGTTTTAAAAAAGTGGGAGTCTAGTTTCAACCCCAACTCTTGTACTTTTACGTCGGCCTCTGTCTGGGTGAGGTTACCTGCTTTTCCTCTAGAGTTTTGGGATGAGCAAGTGTTTGTTGGTATTGCTAACATGTTTGGTAAGCTCTTATGTATTGATCAAATGATGACTTCAAGGAAGATGTTAGTTTACGCTAGGTTTTGTGTTGTTGTTGATCAATCTGCAGATTTTCCTGAAAGGGTGACTATTAACTCAAAGTTTGGTGGTTGGCTCCAACCAATTGAATATGAATTTGTTCCCTTTGCTTGTTTCCATTGTAAGAAGGTTGGTCACTGGACCAAGAAGTTCCCTTCCAAGGTTAAGTCGGTCCCTCCCTAACAATGCATGGAATGGAGAGAGAAACACGATGTTGAGGCTGGGGATGAGTCTTCTAAGCCCCAGGAATCACCGAAGGTTTTGGCTCTAGTTAAGGAGGAGGGTGTTTTGAATGTCGTTGATGGACCAAAGGATTTGGCTCCAAGTAAGGAGGTGGGTGTTTTGAATGCCAATGATGGAGGGATAGCAGTCCCT
This sequence comes from Sequoia sempervirens, assembly GCA_007258455.2. Taxonomy (NCBI): domain Eukaryota; kingdom Viridiplantae; phylum Streptophyta; class Pinopsida; order Cupressales; family Cupressaceae; genus Sequoia; species Sequoia sempervirens. The sequence goes on along the minus strand of VDFB02080935.1, from coordinate 28,649 downwards.
AGTGAGCTTAGGAGTCCAGAAAGGGTCGTTCAGGATGTTGAAGAAGGGGAAGTGGTAGCTGGTGATGAGGTGCTTGTGTTGGGGTCAAATGGTGTTGCTTTGGTGAATGAGGTGGCCGTAGTGAAGGTTAAAGAAACATCTCTTTTGGTTTCGTCCCCTATTAATGGGGAGAAGGGCGGTCTGGATATGAATCTACAAGAACCCTTGGTGGCTCTTTCAAATTTGGTGCTCACCTCTTCTATCAATGAATCTGGGTCTATCTGCTCATAATAGACGAAAGATACTCCTTTTTCTCTAGTTAAAACTAGAAATAGGAAGAAGAATATATCCCCTCAAGGGATGGCGACCAGGAATTGTTCTAAGGCTAACTATGGAACTGAACCTCGGGGAAGAGGTAGACACACTTCAATGTAGAGTAGGGGGAAAGAAAGAAAAGTGGACATTGCAGATGGCTCCTAGTAAAACCTTTTTGAGATGTGTCCTAAGGGGGCATCTTAGACTCCTCAATGAAGATCCTCTCTTGGAATATTTGAGGGTTAAATCACCCTCATAAATAGGATATCCTTGCGATTTTAGTGAGGGATCTTAAACCTGATGTGATCTTGATTCAAGAAACGAAAATGCCTGTGGATAGGCTGGAAGGACTTAAGAAGAGACTTTTTAATGAATCTGGTCTTCATGGCTTTGATGCATATCACATTGCTACTTCCTTTCATTATTCTTACAGTGATTTTTCTTGGATTGCTTCTAATATTTATGCGCCCAATTTTAGAAGAGCTTGTAAGTAGTTCTGGGGGAACCTTTGTTCCTTTAGGGCTTTATATCCTTTAGAGAATTGGTTGGTTATCAAAGAATTCAACACTTATGAAGATAAAATGAGAAGCTCCCAAATTGATGATGAAATCCATTTTGATTTAATGTCTTTCATTAATGACAATTCCCTCTTGGATGTGGATTTATGAGGTGCTTATTTTACTTGGCTGAATTGTCAGTTGGGTGATGCTTTAATCTAAGTTAAATTGGATAGAGCCCTTATTTCTCATGAGTGGTTGGCTCATTTTTCTTGCTCCCTTTTGGCTTTGACTAGATTGGGATCAAACCATTTTCCTATCTCCTTGTCGGTGGATGTGGCAAGCCGAAAGCGTGCTTTCCCCTTTTGTTTTGAAAAAATGTGGACTTCCCATCCATATTTTAAATCTAAGATTGTTGACTGGTGGGATATTAGAGTGGATGGATTAGCCATGTATAGAGTGGCTAAGAAGCTAGAAGCTATTAAATCTAATGTGAAATTATGGAACAAATCTTCAAGGACAAGGATCACATCAAGGGGGGTCTTGATTGGGTGCAGCAGTGTATCCAAGCTAAGGGGTATGATGCAGCCTTGGATAATGAGGAAAGTGTGTTGTTAGCCCATCTTCATAATATTGTTGCTAGGGAAGAAGAATTATGGAAGCAGAGATCTCGAGCGGTGTGGTTGAATAGTGGTGATCAAAATACCAAATTATTTCACTTTACTACTCTCAAGCATAGGGCCTCCAATCGTATCAAGTGTATCTTTCTGGATGGTAGGGTGATCGAGAATGAGGAGGTTCTTAGGTAGGAGGCTATCTCTTTCTTTTCTAATCTCTTGTCAGATGATTTTGTTCCCTCTATGGCTGATCAAGATCAGTTATTGGATGTTATTCTTAGCCTAGTGATTGAGGATCTTAATCTTATGCTTTGTTGTATCCCGTTGGCAGAGGAAGTCAAAAGCACAGTTTTCTCCTTTGTTGGTAATAAGGCTCCTGGTCCTGACGGCTTTCCCATGTTCTTCTTTCAAGATTTTTGGTCGATTATCTCTAAGGATGTGGTGGATGCAACGAAATAATTTTTTGGTTCTCGGAATCTGGTAAAAGAATTAAATGCTACCTTTCTGGTGTTGATTCTGAAGATCCCAGGAGCTTCGGTTTTCAATGAATTTAGGCCTATCGTTTATGTAATTCGATTTACAATATTTTCTCTAAGGTGCTTGCTATGAGGCTGTAGAGGATTCTTCCTCAAATTATCTTTCCCAATCAGAGTGGCTTTGTTGCAGGAAGAAAAATCCTTGACCCCATCATTACTATCCATGAGAACATTCATTCTCTGATGGTGAATAAAAATTTGGGATTTTTTGCTTAAATTGGATTTGGTGAAATCTTATGACAGAGTTAACTGGGCCTTCCTGTTTAAAGTTCTCCTTACTTTTGGTTTCTTTGAGACCTTTGTTCAATTGATTAAGAGCCTTGTGTCTTTCATTTCCTTCTCTGTACTGGTGAATGACACTCTGTCTAATTTTTTTAGAAGCTCTAGGGGGGTGCGGCAGGACCCTATTTCTCCCTTCTTCTTTATTATTCTTGCTAAGACATTGGGAAAATAATTGCAGCGTAAGCTTAATGAGGGTGCATTGAAAGGTTTGAGACCTTCCTCTTCGTCTCCGAATAGTTTGTTGATGATACCTTGATTTTGGGTGAGGCTTCTATTGTGGAAGCTAGAGCTATCAAGGCGACCCTTTTGAATTATGAGGTGGCTTCAGGGCAATTGGTGAGCCTTCCCAAAAGTGCAATTTTCTTCCTTAACACTCCTAATAGAAGAGCACGAATAATTTTTGCTATTCTTCAATGCTCGGTGGGCTCTCTTCCTTCTTCCTACCTTGTTTTGTCGCTTGGTGCTAATTTGTCTCATGATTCCTTCTAGAACAGTCTGATTGACAAGTTTAATACAGAGCTGGCGGGTTGGAAAGGAGCGTTGCTTAGCCAAGCTGGTAAGTTGGTGCTTATCAAATCTACTCTTCAAAATCTGCATGTTTATGCTCTTAGACTCTTTCAGATTCCTCATAAGTTTTGGGAGAAAATTGAATGTATTCAGAGGAAGTTTCTTTGGTCGAGTGTGGAGGCTAAGAAGAGATTGAGTTTAGTCTCTTGGGAGGAGGTGTGTCATTCTAAAAATCAAGGGGGGTTGGGCCTGCGTAGGATTAAGCCATTTAATTTGGCTCTTGTGGCCAAACAACTGTGGCATTTCCTTTATGGTGAGAAGGAGTGGGATCAAATTTTGGCCTCTAAGTATATTCCTTAGGTGAATAAATTGCGTGAGTTTTTAAATAAGGACTTCTCTCCTCCTTCAAGCTCTTTCTTCTGGAAATCAATATCTAAAGTTAGAGAGGTGATCTCTACTATTTTATTCTGTGTGGTTGGAGATGGCTGTGACATTCTTTTTTGGGATGATTGGTGGTTTGGGCATTGTCCTCTGCGTGAAACCTTTTGGGCGATTCCCTAGTGGGAATTGTGTATCCGTGAATTTGGGACGAGTGTGGCTAATTATATTGTTGATGGGAGATGGAGGAAGCTTCATGAGGTGTTCCATGAGCTATTGGACCTCTTTATTGAATTCTCTAGAATTCACATCCATGTTTCTCATCGGAAGGATAAAGTGATTTGGAATAGACTCCTGAGTGGAACCTTTTATGTGGCTTTAGCGTTTAAGTCTTTTAATGATATTATTGGTCCTAGGTCTCCCTGGGGCTTAGTTTGGTTTTCGCAGCTTATTCCCAAGATTAACATTTTTCTGTGGTTGTTGGTATAGGATAAGATTCTTACTATTGATAATCTTTGGAAAATGGGGTTCTCTATGCCAAGCAGATGCTACCTTTGTAGGATGGACATGGAGGATAGTTCACATATGTTTATTGGTTACAGCTATGCTCATGAATTTTGGTCTCTTGTTCTCAAGCTTTGGCACATTGACTGGATTTTTCCTTCCTCTATTTGGGATTTATGGTTCCAATGGAATGTGCCCTCTCCCAATCCTTCTTTGAAGCTTTTGTGGTCTCTTGTTTTGCTGCATGTTCTTTGGGGGTTATGGAAGGAGAAGAACAATAGGATTTTCAAAGACTCGTCTCTTCCTCCTCTATTCCTTTTCTTTAAAACAGTGTCCTCTATCAAGGAAAATCTGATGTTGGTGGTGGATAAGATTGATATTCCAGGAAGAGTGCAAGTTTCTAATTATGATGTTGAGGTGGCCAGAAATTGGAAACTTTCCTTTGATATTGCTAAGCCCCTGCGGAAGGCTAATATTGTGAGGGATGGGGTGGCTTGGCTTCCCCCTCTACCTGGTTGGTTCAAGATCAACTTTGATGGATCTGCTAAAGGTAATCTGGGTCCTGCTGGTTGTGGGGGAGTGTTAAGAGATCACATTGGTAGGTTTGTTTCAGCGGTGCCACTCCCTTTGGGAATCCAAACAAACCACCTTGTTGAAGTTGTTGCCACCTATCATAACATCAAGATGGCTAGGGACTTGAGGGTCTCTAAACTATGGATCAAAGGTGATTCGTTAAATATAGTGAATTGCCTTAAGCAAAGGTCTCCTCCTTCATGGTCTATCAATAATTTTCTATCTAATTCCATTTTGTTATGTGAGGAATTTGAAGAAATGTGCATTTCCCATGCCTATAGGGAGGCTAATGCTATAGTCAATTGGTTGGCTAATTATGGGGTGTCATCGACTAGTTCGTGAAGGGAGGGTGACGTCCTCCCTATTGATTTGAAGAGCCTCATTATTAATGAGATAATTATTTTATTTTTATTACCCACCTCCTTGATTTTGGGGTTACGTGGGTATTATGAAGCTTGTTGTTTGATGGGACTTCTCACACAGTGGGTGATCATTGGAAATTGTTGCCTTATGTTGGCGAGTTGTCTTAGTACTCTGTTTATTACCTCCTTTCAAACTACTTTCAAGTGCTTCACAGGCTTTCTAGATGGTTTTTTGGCTTGTGTTTCGGTTTTTCTCTATTTGTGCTCTGCTAGTAACTCAATGATGGGAGGGGTAAGGTGTCACACAAAGCCTCTATCTTGTGAAGAAATGAGAGCTAATTCCCGGGTTTGGGAAATTTTGTAGAATGGTGGTGTTACTCCTTACCTAGAGGGTCTAAAGGGTTTCAAACCCTCAGTGTCTAAGGAGTTTGTTGACGCCTGGCATGGCCGTGTGGTTAGTATGTTTGGTAGAGATACTACCATTAATGAATATTTTATTGATGAGGTTACGAGTTTATCCATGGCTAGGAGAAAATTCTACAAGGACAAGAATATTTCTCAAAATGCAAGGCAAAATTTCCTTCGTGACAGGGAAAGGGCTAGGATGGTCTGTTTGGATTGTGGTGGGTATGATAAAATGTAGATTAAACCTATTTGGTGGGAAGTAGCAGTGGCTTTGATGCACTAATTTATGCTTGATGGAAGATTCACGATGCTCTATGGCCATCACTTTGTCCTTCTGAACCACTTTCGCCATGGTAAGTTGGTTTCGTTTCCCTTTTATCTGTTGAGTTCCTTGGAAGAGGGTATTTCAAATTTCAGAAGAAACCCTAGGAATCCTTACCTACATGAAGGTTTTATGCTTCTCATTGTGGATTTTTTGAAAGCTAATTGCATTGTTAGAACCACTGTTTCCAAAATGAAGGGGAAAGGTAGTGGGAATTGTAGGATTTAGGAGATTCAAGATTCTGAAGCTTTGGAGTTTGAAGTTGATTCTGAAGGGTGGTCGGATGGCTATGATACTGACCTAGACTATACCCCTTCGATGGGTGATGTGAAGCCATCTTCCTCCAGAGCTCCGCGTGCTAAGCGTAAGTTGAAGGGTTTTGAGGGTGCTTCTTCTGGTAAGAAGCCGAAGGCCCGTGCTAAGGTGGAGGATGTTAATCAGAAAAAGGTGGTAGGAAATATTCAAGGGGAGAACTTGGGTATTGGTGGGTCCCCTGTGGATGGTAAGGAGAATTGGTGGTTAATTTGGATGTTTTCGCTAGGGAACTTGTTTCTAAAGGGAAGGAAAAAATGGTTATTGAGGATGTGTCATTTGAGGAACCCTCGGTGGGGTCGCATCAGGGCAGGGGTGTTTTTTGGGGTGCAATGCACTTCTCTCAAGTGTCAGGCCTTGTCAAAGAAGGGGCTGATATCTCTTTCAATTTTCTTATGTGGCTAGTTCAAGAAATTCAAGATCTTCATAATAAGCATGATATTGTAGCCAGGTGCAACATCTCTACTCTTCGTAGCCTTAAGGAGCAAGAAGCTATTTTTGGGCTTTCTAAATCCCTGAATACCAATGTGAGTGATATGGTGGATGAGCTTGCTTCGCTAAAGAATGACCTAAACCTGAGAGTAGCAGTGTTGGAACGAAAAAATAGGCAACTTAGAAGGGACTTGGACACGCTCATTAATATAAGCAAGGAGAAGTTGGAGGCATCTGCTAAGGGTATGGTTTTCCTTAACTAGAAGGCCATGGAGTTGACTGGGAAGGGTCTGTTTGATGCTCATACTAACTTGATTCATGAGGAGGGTGTTGGTTTGGAGGTGAATTTGGTTGATCTAGCTACTGGCCTAAGAGTTCGTACTAGGAGCAAAACTAAGAAAGGTAAGAAGGATCCTACTTAGGATGTTGAAGAAATCATGGACATGCATGATAGGCTAGCATCCAAGGATATTGCAGTTGCTAAAGTGCTCAAGGACTTACTGTAGTGGCCTTGCGGCCTTGTGGCCTTGTTGTTTTTTGTTTTTTGGTTATGTTGGTTGCCCAGTGGTTTGTTGATGGTTGGTTAATTAACTAGTTGTTTTTTTGCTATTGTTGGGTGGGCAGTCTCTTGTTCTATCTTTGCTGCCACTTTCTTTTTTGTAAAAGGATTTCATGCACCCTTCAAAACCTTTTTATTGTAATCAAAACATTTATCTCTACCTCATATATTTTTTACATATTTGAAAGAGCCAACATGGGAACAATGCTACTAATGTTACTCAACTGATCAAAGGCTCATTGTTATATATTAATTCATTTGAATCTCTTTCTATGACATGTTATTGTAGACATTGAAATTTGTAGCCCAAATTCTCATACAATCAGCTTCATCTCAATGCCTAACATCTTCCATTCATTAAAACAATTCATCCTACATTAATAAATCCATAACATACTTTTAATCCACTTTTTAAAAAATCAAAATTAATTAAATAAATTATGTATACACAAATATTTAAAATAATAAAATTATCCATTATCCACAATTAATTTAAAAAATCATGGTAAATTAAACACATAAATCAAATTAGTTAACTATTTGATTAAAATAGTTAACGAAATTTGCGAAAAGTAAAAATTAAAATCATAGTAGTTGATTGTTTGAGAGAAATAAATAAGTCCATCAAACCAATTATTTGATTAATTAACTAATAATAGCCACCCTATGATCATCCATTCAACCTTCTATTGGATAAGATTTTGATCTAAGATCAAATCCTAGTTATTCATTTGTATCCTTGACATTCTATAATTTAGGATCGAATCCTTCATTTTTGACCATCATAATCTCGACTTGAGCAAATAAAATACATGCTTCCAAAATGAGCAACATACAAACATTACAATCAAGAGTATATCCATAGCGCTCTAGTGAGGTTTTTGTGTTGAATTAGAATAATGAGTTAAATATTATTTTCTTTTAATTCTATTTCTTGTTTTGATTTCTTATGCTTATAGTTATATTGTGTAAAAGTACTTCTTTGAAAGAAGAGGATTTGATGAATTTATTTGAGTGTTGGATTGGCCTTACAAATCTCCTTTCTTTGGTATGCTTGTGTTGGAAATAATTTGATCCTTTGTCCCTAGTTCAATAGTTTAGCATTCAAATAATGTATTTCTTGTTCAAATAATATATTTCTACAGAAGAGTTGGCATTTAGTTTGAACTTGATTGTCATTCTTTAGTGTATTAGAATCCATTCCTTAATTATTTTATTCTTTGTCTTGGATCAAGATTGATGGTCAACCCCAATTTTATTTAAGGACCACAAGTGTTGTCTTTATCCCCAATTTTAATCATGGGTGTACGTTGACCCAAATCCAACTATCCATTACCCATTGACTTAATCTCAAAACATTCAAATTTGAATGCTAGGGTGTTTTTAAAAAGGGAAAATACGTAGGCCATTTTAGAACCATCGCTTATCCAATGATCATATCATTCTCATAACATTACAAGCTCACAATTACATCAACATACGCACTAGTTAGGATAGATACATAGACATTTATATTTTTCTTGGCATGTCTTCTAACTTGTTAAGCATCATTGAATTGGTACAATGGAATTGATTGCCATTAAGACAAGATGTAGATTCTCCCTTGTTGATACTGGGTCCTACTAGTGCTTTAAGTAGCAACCCAAAGGTACACAAAGGCAAAAAAAAATAGAGATACAAAAATTTCTAGTTCAAGTCCACAAATCTAGGTTCAAGTATGCATAGTAGGTTCAAGGGTATGAATCCCCCATTAGGGTCACATGTGTGATTTTGAAGCTTGATACACTGCATGTCATTTCCCATTTTGTCGGAGCTTCATTGTCATAGATATATTAATAAAAGTCAAAGTAGGATTTAAAGTACATACTAAAACATATCGTTCATTATTGCATATAAAGCTAAGCACTTCTATCATTCTTTGTCAATTTTAACATGTATCTCGATATTTATTTCTCTACTCATCTTGACTTGACCCTTATATCTAAATTGATTGTGATTGTAATTGTCTTATTACATTAATTAATCTAGATATCTAAAAAAAAATTCTCCTCTTAAAATATAAAAAGCCACTAGCAGTAAGTAACAGTCCCGTTAAAAATACTTTTTTTTATTGGTTTAATAGCTGGAAATTACAGAGTTACAGCATACTGTGATAATCACAGTAGAAAATAATTAAAAATACATGGAATAACAGCAGTAACAAAACACATTGAGTTACGGCAAACTGTGATTTGCATATAAGAACATAATAAAACGAAAACAACAGCAATGTTGTCCATGTGAGACAACAACAAGAATCCAACTATAACAACAAATTATAAATGCTTAATATCTAACTTCAAGAAAAATCCAGTATGTTATTTTATTTCACGTAATAATAATTAATTTAAAGCCATTTCAATTATTTTTTTGCTATGAAACCCTTGCAATAGAGCTACAAAGAAAAAGACTAGAGAAAGTGAATGTAAAGTCGTTTGATTAGATGTCTACCCCCATTTCTCTCTTTTTTTCCTTTTTACAACTGAAAAGTGAAAGAAGGCCAAATAAGGAGGACTCCATTATGATTATAATAAATGTTGTATTGACTCCACCAGCGCTAATACACTCTTTCGGTAAGCTTTGCTTTGGGCAGCTTCCCCTTGCCTTCACAAACAGTAAGGAAGAAGCAAAGAATCTAATGATTTTTTATCTCTCCCTATATATATAAAACACCCCTGGACAATTTGATGAACAAAAAGAAATTGAACAATCTCTTCATAAGTATTCATATTCCTAAACAATCTTTACTCTCAGTTGGGGCTCGAATTCTAGCAGCTGATAACATTATCAGGCTTCAAAATGGGGGTATTCTTCTGTCTCAACTCTCTCATCTTTTCGAAAAATAGTATTAAGTTGCGATCTTTAAACTAAATATAGTTCTTCTGTTTCAGTAACAGGGCAGCTATTTAAAAGTCTATAAACTCAGAATGTTTTGGACATGTTTTACTAAGAGACCATCTGCGTTGAGTATATGCAGGTAGTGGAACTGAGAGTGGGTATGCACTGTGATAAGTGCATACAAGAAATCAAGAGAGCAATAAGAAGACTGGAAGGAATGGAGACTTACAGAGTGGATAAAGTATTACATAAAGTGACTGTGACAGGGGACATCACACCCAAAATGGTGTTGAAGACCTTGATAAGATCAGGGAAGCCTGCCTCCTATTGGGTCAATTAATCAATCCCACTCAACAAAGTTCAAAAAGAGGTCTTGAAGGAATTCATTGAAAGTTCACAAATCAGATTCTATAAAAAGAGGTTTTGGAAGGAATTCATTGATAGTTCACCAATCAGATTCTATTAAAAGAGGCGTCCAGCCCTGTATTTCTGGGTTTTTAGTTTCAGAAGCATTGGATTTTGCAAGAGTCCAAATTGAATATTTTCCTGTCTAGATCCAACAGTGATTCTTTGTTTACTATGAAATTATACTATTCTATGTTTATTTGTGAGCCCTGGGTAGTGATGAAGTGTTATTAAGATGTTAATGTAGCCTGTGGTGCCAGTAATAAATCTGCACATCTTATTTGCATTAGGATGAAGGGAAGGTAGGGTTTGTGATAGTTAGGCTGGAAGCCCATTCTTTTGGACACTGTGTAGGCTGACGTAGGGGAACAAAAGTGCTATGATAAAGGATTATTTTCTGCATATACTGTGGCTTAATAAATGCAACTAAATTATTCTTTTTTATAATGGTGGTTACTCAAAACCTTTATTTTCTAATAATATTTGTATTTTGTAAGTGTATTTTTTTCGTGTTCTTCTGCTTGGATGCTTCTTGTGACGTTTTACTCTATTGAAATGAATCGTCAAACTTTGCCATGCTTAATTGTTTGATTTTGTTTCTAGAAATTATGTGAGTTATTTTTTATTATAGATATGTAAGAATTATTTTAATTATGATGAGAGTCATAATTTGTTGTGGGAGTAATAGTTGAACGTAATGGTGTTAAGTATGTTTATAAGATATTGGCATAGCTGATGTAAAATAATTGAAATCTCATGAAATTTTAATTCATTAGTATTTCCATATTGAAATACATTTTAGCTAATGAACATCAACATTAGCATTGAAACATTTACACCTTTTAATACTAGAAAATAAGTACAAACTAGAAAACCCCAATTAATGGATCTTTTAGGTTCAACAATCCTCCTCCTAAGAGGGATCTTGATAGATGGATACCTCCACAAGCTAACATGTTTAAGAAGAATTTTGATGGTGTTTCAAGGGACAACCTAAGGTCTTGGAAATTAGGTTGCATAATAAGGGACTCTGATGGAATTTAGATAAAAAAAAAATCTAAGAAACTCATACCAAGGACCAATATTAAAGTGGAAATTTCATCATTCATTCTAGACCTCCAATTGGAAGTCATGCATGATTGATTTGGTCATCATATAGTGGACTCAATGGTGATAATAATTCATTGTAGGAAAAGATATTTGACAAACTAGAAGATAAATAATATCCTTTACGAAGCTTTGTAAACCTAGACTCTCTTAAGCTTTTTTCTATGGGGGGTATAATAGACATGAGGATGAAGAATGCACTTCTCTTTCAAGGCCAATGTATTTGTGATGTAATTAAACAAGTTATGAGGTGGGAATTTGTTGAAGGAGTCTATGCCACCATGTGAACTCTCACATTTAATCAATGTTTGTCTCCAACGTCTTTGAAATTGTAAAGGACAAAGAAATGATGAAAGCTTTGGCGAGGTATTACATATGGGAGAAGTGTCATGGAGATTTAATTTTTTTAATGGACAAAATGGTGCATTTTTTTTTAAGTTCTTTGCCCATAATTGGAAAGGGATTTTATGGCTTGGCTTCCATTGGTATTGTTTGGGAGGTGGAGGAGCATTTGCAAGATTTGGTCTAGGAGGTGGCAATCATATAAGGGTTCTTGTCAAGAAAGGATGGTCTATACTCACCAAAAGTGGATGTTATGGAGTTGTGTGCCTCTATAAAAAATTCCCTCAATCCAAAACATTTCAATGTGGTAAGGGCAAAGAAGGCTATCAAATTTCTACTATAAAATATTGGTATGGTCAAATTCTCAAATGGCTCATTTGGCTCCAAAGTAATCAAGCTTGAAGATGGTGTCTACCAATTTGCTATATAATACATAGAAAATATATTATTAGACATGATTTAGTCCCTTCTTAGTAGACTTGTTCTACCCACTTGGCATAAATGTAAAATTCTTAGGTTATATACTAAGAAGATGAAAGACTTCCTTGTTAATTGGGGCAATAATAGGTTGTATATATAGGAGAGGGTTTTTACCCCTCACTTGACTGATAAAAAATAAGTATAAAATAGAAATATAACCTTTTCTAACAAAGCAATAAGAATGTATTTAAATAACCTCAAATTATGTATTTTGTTTAATAAATACTATATTCTTTTCCTAGACAATATACTAAGAGCTATGTTTTAGACATAGAAAATTTTGGCTATTAGGCAATACATGCTTAGAAGATAAACAGAAAGTAAAGATAATATCCCTATTTCAAAGTTTGATGAAGAATAATTCCAATGGAACTACATAGATTGATTTATAATGTACTATGTTAAATTTATGGCCCCAACCAGTTACAAAAAATTAAAAGTGTGTAAAATTAATAGAAATTGGACTAGGAAAATAATCTAAACATTTTTAGTGGCATCTAGTTTGTAGTGTTGACATTAGTGGTGTGGTCACATCCTTTGATCATACAATTATTATAGTTTAGGTATGGTAGTGTGATGCTCTAGTGTTCTTCACTGTTGTTGTAGGTTTTCAATATATTTTTTGTTGAAATATATTATCTTGGGCCTATAGTTGGGATAAGAAAAATGTTTAGAACTAGTTGCAATCGTACTTCATCCAAGTGAGTTTGTTTTAACCCTAGTGTATTTTATATAATAAATTTGAAGTGTGTAGGTATATACCTAGAGTACTATGTACTAGGAAAATAAAATAGCAACTTCAAAGTTTGTAACAACCTATAGGATGTTTAAAGTGTGTGATTTTTTATGGTATGGATAGAGGGTAACAAAATAATCTTAGATGCCAAGGGGATTTGGTTTGATTCTATAGGTTGAGTTATGGGATGAGTTATTAGGGTGGCAATAATAAGAGGTTATAGGAACAATGGTAGTATTTCATGAAAATTAAAAAAAAATAAAAAAATTGAAGGGGTAAAGGTAAGCCATAGAAAAGAGAACTTTGTAGAGGAATATTGATGGGATGGATGTTGCAATATTCAAAACTTTGAGAATGGCTTCTAAAAATGTTTCTTTGAGCTTCCAAAAAATCTTGAGAAAGAGCAAACCACATGAAAGACTCATAAGATTGTAAATTTACAAGAATATGTAGTATTATAAGATGTATCCAAAATATTTCAAGAGATGACCAATAGAGATTTGAATTCTTTAATATTATACTTTGGTGTAGATTAGGGTCATTTTAGAAATATAATACATTAAGAGAATTGGATTTTCAAATGTCCTTGTATGGTTCAAATCTTTGGGATGTGGTGATATCTAAATCATTGTAGAAATCATGATACTATTTAGGTGGATATAGACTTTACAAAACTATAAAAGGAAATTTAGGAATATAAGCTTGGTTGCTTGGAATTCATACTCATTGTTAAAAGGCTAAGGAAATAACTAAATGTGACCTACAACATGTTACAAGTATGGAAACCAAAATGAATAAAATACATATAATAGAAATTACAAAAGTAGGCAATTTTTCAGTGTACAACCAATTACTTAGATGAGGTCCTATATGTCTAAAAGATAGTTGGGATGGGCTCATCCTAGTCCTTCCTTCCAATATCATAAATATTATTCAATACAATGTTCCCCAAGATCTTATTGAATATCTACACTGTATCATTTTCCAATGGTGGTAAGGTATATTCTTATTACTCTTATGGTGTTGCACTATGAACTCATTCAACAAAACCTATATTATCTATAAATGGAACCCTTGTCACTAGTCAACATAAGTGGGAAACTAAATCTTGTAATGATATTCTCAAATATGAATCATACAATATTCTATAAAGTAGTCCTTATTTGGTGTAAATGTTGTCCAATGAGTGACGTAATTAGTAATAGTGATGATGTAACACACATCACTCTTTATGTATAGGATGGTTTATAGGACCTAAAAAACTTAATAGCCCACTTCTCAAAAGGTTATTATGATATAATATGTACAACCAAAGGTATTTCATCTCTTCTATTAGATTCCCAACCCTTTGACAAATTTTACAGCTGTACATATAGTCATGCACATCTTTGAGAGGCATAGAACACCAATTTTTTTCTTAAAAATATTTTGTGTAGTTACGTGACCATGCTAGTGCCCTCTATTTTACCCCTTATGGTAATCATGCAACACAAAGTTCTTCCCATGCTCTATTATATACTTGGATAAAAATCATTCGTACAAATGTTACATAATTTTTTGTTTATGAGTTTATATGGTGTTGCATTCACAATCAATTTCTTATTTTGCATATTTTTGTATGATGATGAAACCTACCACAAAATTAGAATTCCCACTAAGTCCTTAAACCCATATGACACCACATCAACTCACACAAGTATCTATTTGGTATCCCATTGTCAATAGGTTAAGCTACTCTCTCACTTTTTTTAATCTATGATATATGGTATGGGCTTACATGGTGCTTTTGTGGGTGTGCCACTATCTTAAATCACACTTATATAATAGAATAGCAACATGTAGAGCCACCAATGTAGGACTAGAATTTTCATTATATATTTCAAGGCTTTGTGATTTGTAAAGAGTAGAAAAGGTGTAGCAAGTAGATATTATTTGAACTTGTACAATGCATACACTATTGCCAACATTTTCTACTCAATCATTATATAATTTCTTATTGTTGTTATTTTATGACTTGTAAAATAAATTAAATGATCTACATTTCATTCCCCATGGTTCACAAGTATTGTGCCAATGGTAGTAGTAGATGCATATACATGCCCTATGGAACAATGTGTTCCCAATAGCGAATATAGGATTGGTACAATGTCAACCTTCACTTTAATTTGTTGAAGGCATGTTGATGTGCTTTTATCAAAAGGAATTAATCACCTTTCCTCAATAGGTCATCCAATAGAACATAAATGTACGCATGTGTCCTTGAAATGCACATGCCTCACATGGTGTCTTTAATTATAAAATGACCATGACTTTTGTGAGATCAATCAACATCACCACCTTACAAATCATGTGGCCCATAATATTGCTAAAGTGGGTCATGAAAGTAAGAATCTCCAAGTTAAGTCAAAATATTAATTAGTGACATCTCCTAAACATGAGATGCAATAAGTCAATGTTGTGCACCACCATACCATACATAGTCTATTCATTCATATAGAATTGTAAAAGTCATGGATGAAATCTTGAATTTACTAACCACTGTGTGTGAAAATATAATATGAGCATTATGTAAACTTAAAGGTGTGAAATTATAAGTGCAATGCCCCAATTTTACTAAGGATAAAATAGGTAAAATCAAGGCTAACAATTTTCACATTAAAAATTACAACACTATGGGAGATTGCCTCCATGGGCCTTGTTGGAGTTCTTCTAAGAATCAAGTATGGGAATGATTATAATTTTGTGTTTGTGGATCATTCTGGCGAGATGTGTGTACTAATGGCTTGTAAGAAAACACTAATTAGGTATGAAGAAATGGAGTTATTCTTCAAACATGTGTAAGTTCACTTTGGTATTCTAGAAAGTATCATATCTAGTAAAGATTTAAGATTCTTCAACAATATTTGGTGCACATAATGGTAAAGTATGGACACAAAATGGAAATTCTCTACCTCTTTCCGTCCTCAAATGAATGGGAAAATCAAGATTGTGATTATATTGCTGGTACTATTGGAATTGATAGTGAACCCCACGGCTCCCAAAAATCACCTACAACCAAAATGCCTAGTATCATATGAAAGAAAATCCAATTATTTTTTCTATGCAACCTTGAGAATTGAATTGATCCAAAAAAGAATCTAATATTGAATGAATGTTGGATTGAATCTAATGAATTATTGTAAAAGAAAAAAGAAATCCTAGATGAAACCTTAGGTGAGGATTACAATAGATTGTGATATTTATCTTCATCATATGTCATGAGACAAGGAAAACACATGACCTAAATATAGAAAAGGCACTCCTATGTTTAGCTTAATTATAATAAAGTAAAAAGGGGACCTAATTAAATAATTAATTAGGCAATTATCCTTTTTACTATTTAACAAGTACAACTATTAAGGGGCTACATAAGTAGTATCCCAATATTTGGGATGAGCATTTGGTGCATATTCAAAATTCATATATCAACTAATCTTTCTCTATTTGAAGCACATTTTGATTTTATGCCACCTAACCTGCTTGATATTTATTTCAAAAAGTCAAGTAGGGGAATTGAAAAAGAGGATTTGGAAGTTGAAAAGGCCAAGAAATTTGTGCATTAGGTAAGGAAAATGCATATCTAGGTTCAAGAAAGGTTGAAAGAGTCTTAGCTCAAGTATAAACATGAACACAATCAACACAAAGTGAAACATGATTGTCATGTTGGTGATAGAATGTGGGTCTACTTGGGCTAGGAGAGATAGAAAGGGATTTCATAGAAATAAAATTCATTGAGTTATGGTCCATTTGAGATCATAAAAAAAGTAGGACAAAATTCTTTTTGTTTAGATTTTGCAAAGTAAATGAAAATATTCTCAATTATCATTTTTGATGAGTTGTGCTTATTCAATCCTTTCATATTGGATGAAGAGAAAGAAGAATTTGTGTTGGCTTCATTAAAATATTTTCAATCTAAAGATACAAAGGAACTATAAAATTACATCCTTATTAACAATAAGGTGACACAAACTAGGCATGATGAAAATTAATCATGGTTTATCATATTGAAGAGACAACTACCTAGTAAGGCCAAATGGATATCGAGAGAAGATGTGACCGAGAATTTCCCACACTTATTAAGTCCTATACATTTGGGGACTAAAATATCCCTAATTAGGGAGGCATTCTCTAAAATTCAAGTTTCTCATTTTTTAATCTTGAAGATCCTAGAGATAGAGTGACTATGGGTACTATAGTTATTAAGCAACATAGAAATCCATTTTTGTACCAAAATTGTTGAAAATAATTGAAGGCTAGATTTGGAGTGCTTAGAAGTGAGACAACAATAGCTCAAAATATTTTTTTCAAGCTTTGATCAAATTAAAGATAATAGACAAGAGTGGAAAACCTAATTTGATGTGGTTGCCATTTGCAACAAGGGGAAAACTCTTTATTCACCATGATAAAAATGTGATAA
The DNA here is from genome assembly GCA_007258455.2 of Sequoia sempervirens. Taxonomy (NCBI): domain Eukaryota; kingdom Viridiplantae; phylum Streptophyta; class Pinopsida; order Cupressales; family Cupressaceae; genus Sequoia; species Sequoia sempervirens. Next base: position 11,666 of record VDFB02080935.1, on the reverse strand, counting down.
TTGGTGAACTCTATACTATGACAAGTGGTGAAGATGTCCTAATAAAGACATGAAGTAGAATAAGAAGGCTTTGTGAATTCTAAATGGTATTTAGAGCACTCTTTCCTCATTGTTGGTGTCAATGCTAGATAGAGAGATGCTTTATGTGCTATAAACTTGATTTTGGTGGTTGACTAGTCATGGTAATTCTTTTATTGCTTATGTTTGTAAGATTTGTTTGATGCATCTAGGGTTTCCATTGTTGTGAGGACATAAAGAGCTTGAAACCAATTGTAGTGGCTCTAATTAGCCAAGATGTTATAACCTTTGTATGTTGATACCTAAGATAGTGATGGGATTCTTGGAAGCATAATCTTCTTGGATTTTTCAACCCATTTAAGTGTTTTATCTAGTTGTACATGGTATTTTGGATGTTCTTGCAATGTGTTGTGCACTATTTTACATGTTTACATAATTTTTGATGTTCTTGACTTTTCATGTTTTGGCTAGTAAACGATATTATTTGGGGGTTTGGAAGTGAGAGTTAATATTAGAATCCATCTTATGGTTATCACAAGTTTTTCAAACCTAATGTTTATGGATCATTTAATGTCATCGAGGGTCTTGAGCCTTGTATTCTCAATGAGCAATATTTCTTAACTCATTGATAATATCACCACCATTCTCATTTGATTGATACTCTAAGATATAAAATACAAGTTATGCTAATATTGGAAAAAATGAAGCACCTATGGTCCTTGCCTCTAAATTGATCCTTCAGGGAAAAACCCAATACATATTCATTTTTCATGTGATTGGTTAGGCTAAATCAACATGGTGTTATTTAAGTAATGTGGTGGTCTTGGTACTTACAATAAAATTGTTCAAATTTCAATTGCGATGGAGAAGGCTCCAGGTCCACAAGCATCCTACATCACCCATAAAATAGTGGTAGTTTGATTTTGGTTTTTTCTATAATTTTGGTTTTAAGGTTATTTCTTATTGATGTGTCTTTTTTGGTTATCGCTTTTGATCATTTCTTAGTCGCAATTGTTATTGCTTACACAATTTAATCATTTATTCCATTCTTTTGATGATTGGCATTGACTATCATTTCTTTGATCCACTTTACCACATGTTGATTTCGATAGTTCATTGATGGGACCCACATACTTGACATATACTCCAAACTAAAACCCACCTATCCAAACTAGAACCTTTAGATATTGTTACTAATTTGAAATATTTCATGGGTGTGAAAATTTTAATGGGAAATTTCTAAGACCACTCAAAATTACTGATATTCATCTAAAAATAGCTCCCAAGAACTATATTATGTGAGGCAACATGGCAGATTCCTTTCTAGTATGAGGGTTTAGGGTCTTGTAGTTTGCATTGGCTGCATGGTAGGTACATGGCATTGTGTTGGGGTGGGAGTCCATTACTATCATTTTCCCTACTGGTGTTGTCTCTCGATATTGCGTCTTGATCTTATCCTAAGACGTTGGTTATTATTAGAAAAGCATTTGAGATGGGGCCGCATGAAGAGGATCAATTTGTCTTGGCTGTTGACTTGCATTCATGGTTGGAGGTGAGGACAAATAAATAGTATTTCTCCCTAAGCGTTCACAAGTTGCCCCACTGTATCTCTGCATGGGCCCGCGCCCAAGCTTTTTTGCGTTGTTGGATTTTCCATGCAATTCCTTATGAAGACTCAATCATGGGCTTTGTCAGTCATCTCTAGCTTGATAGGAAACATATGAAAGGCATTTTCCTTCTTCTGCTGTAGTCATGATAGAGTCATTAATGGTTGTTGTAATTGGTTGGTAGGATTGGGTTCTTAATCTTGGATTGCATCAAATTGTGTGCATGTAATCATATTTATATGTGAAATATTATATTAATACGATGATATGTTCATGCAATTAACTATAATAAAATTTGTTAATATGGTCTTTTATAGTAATTAAAATTGTATATATGTGGATTATTATAATAAATAAGCATGAAACATAAATTGCATTCGATAATTGATGATGCATCTAACGATGTGTATGACATAAGAAAAATAGACAAGTCTATGATACATTTTAAATTCTAAAATTAGTGCATTTTTTGGTAGCTTATTATGTAATGTATCCATTATTCTGAACTAATTATAGTGCTACTGGAAATATGCATGCCTTAAAAAGGAAAATTATGAAATTGTCCTTATGATTAATATTTATTGTATCAAGGTTAGGTGCCTCTAAAAATAATCATCAATTTATTAATTATAATATCTTTTGAGTCAATTATTTTTTATAATAATTAAAAATATCTCAAGATTTCACACCCATGAAATATTTAAAACTAGTAACATCACCTAAAGATTCTATTGAATGGTTTATAGAAATCAATATGTATAGCCTTATTAGCAAAGCATTGTATAAAATGGCTCCACCCAAAAAACATAAACGTGCATAGAAAATGATAAATGTGTGTAGGACATTAGAAGTATGTGATGTGGTTACATAAGTTTATATAAGTAATGTTTGAGTATTTTATGTATTTATAGGCAAGACTTATAGTAAAACATTGTGGGCTACATTCTAGAGAGTTGTGACCTTGGAGATAGTTTTTTGTCAACTAGGACATGATCCAAAACAAGTTAGATAATTAGAAAATATTAGGAATGCATTTGTGACATATGAGGATTGGCAAGTCCTCATGGGATGAACAAACTTTCTATTGAGTGTTAAGGAATGTGCAATGTTTAATGCATCCATGGATTTTATGTAATAAATAATATGGTCATCCTCCATAATAAGAGAATGTTATAGTTACTTTCCACACTAGTTGTCTATAATATGTTTTCATATACTAGGTGTATAAATGATCATCAAAACAATGTGGTTCTATGGTGTTCCAAACAATGTATAATGTTGGCCTACAATTTGTGGTTGGATGTTGGATTCTTTAGATATTGCACTTGGTATTGTGAATCTAACTTTGTATATCATCAAGGTACTCAATTATCAAAGGTGTAATGATGTATGATCATAAAATTTGATAATTATGTGGGTGTGCCAAGGGACATTAATAACACAATGCTTGTCTCTATGTTGCCTATTACAAGGGGCAATAGCTTGAGTACATAAATCTTCATCAAAATATTATATGGGTTTTAACCATACATGAGTTTTTAGGATTGATGTTGGAAAGGACCATAATAGATATTGGTGATGTAGAAAGGGTAGGTTTGATATTCATTGTAATCTCTCAAATTAATCAACTCATTGATAATATTGTCACCATTTTCATTTGAGTGATATTGTAAATGAAAATATTCTTAATGCTCAACTTTGATGAGTCGTGCTTGTTCAAGGCTTCCATGTTGGATGAAGAGAAAGAAGTTTTGTTCTCTTCATTGGAATATTTTCCATCTAAAGATACGAAGGAGCTAGAAAAGGACATCCTTATTAACAATAATGTGAGGCAAAGTAGGCATGATGAAAATTAATCATGGTTAATCAAATAGAAGGAACAACTACCTAGTAAGGCCAAGTGGATGTCAAGAGAATATGTGGCTAAGAAGTACCCACGCTTGATTAATTCCTATAGATTTGGAGACTAAAATCTCCCTAATTAGGGAGGCATGATCTGGAATTCAAGTTGCTCATTTTTTAATCTAGAATATCTCAGAGATAGAGTCACTATGGGTACTAGAGTTATCAAGCAACATAGTAATCCATTCTTATACCAAAATTATTGAAAATAATTGAATGCTAGATTTGGAGTGCTTAGAAGTGGGACAACAATAGTTCAAAACACTTTTGTCAAGATTTGATCAAATTATAGATAATAGATAGGAGTGGAAAACCTAATCTAATGTGGTTTCCACATGCAACAAGGGGAAAAATGTATAACATGCCCATTGTTCTCCCTAGTGAATCTACTAAGTTCTACCCACATGTAATTATCTATGCATCTAATGTAGAGCAATACAAATTTTCTTTTCTATTCAATAATAAATGCATCATTTGAAATATAACTTTATCCAAACTTTTTTCATTGTATAATCAAAGAATCATTCCAATAATATAAGTATGATTTAACTTTACATAAATATATTTCAAGAAAACATTTCACATTACAAGTCCCATAAAGATGGACATATGAATACATTCATAGCTTCAACAAGCTTACATGAACTAGAAATACAAATGGTCCATAATGTCCTCCCAAATCTTGGCCGCTAACTGCATGAGGAGAAGCATCACTCAAGTACTTTTCCACCAACCATGGAATAAATGCAGTCCCTCGAACATCTACCAAATTGGTAGATGGCCCTACCCTTCGATGAAGAGATTGGTTTGGTAACCTCATCCTTCAAAATAGATTTTTCTAAGTATAGTGATGTGTCCTACCTGTTTAGAGCTTACCATAAATTCAACCTCTAATTCTATGATATTCTCAGCCTAGTATGTATTTGGATCACAGTGACTACCTACATTACTTTTTCCAAAGATTCAACTTCCAGTACTTCGAGTGAGGGTCATCTATATTCTCCACTAAAATTGTTCGATTTGTAATTTGACCATTAGTATTCTATTCTATTCTAGGTTATTCCCTTTCCTGTGGATTATCCTAACCCCAGGAATAACCTTCCCTTTGACTCACATTAACTTACAAAGCAATCAAGTATCTAATATTATAACTCTATCTTATGCTACACACCTAGAGTACAACTATACTTTGTATAGTCTCAACATTCTACGTATAGTACAAATAATATTTATACTAATACAATCATTAAATACATATCTATATGAGTATTTATCAAAAGTAAGGTTTCACAAAACAAGGACCAACCAAATGATATGCAAGCATATCCAAACATCTCATACAAGTAAAAGACAATCTTTCAACATGATAATAAAATAATAACTTTCCAACATAATGACAATGAGGTAGAAATCAACATTCATGTTTAAAGCTTCCAACAGAATAATCTTCTCCTCAAATTCACTTGCAACTTCCACTACGATCAACTCAAATTCCTCTACTAGATTCACTCTAAATATCTCAACAAAACCAATATAGAACCACAAAACAACTCTTCAACTCACCTTGCACTAAATTGTAGTAGAATAACACTAAGAAAATCAGAATGACAAGTGATGCATTTGGTAGAATGAGCACCTCTATTTCTACAAATTTGTGAGTAACCAAAGGCTACAAACAAGTAAGTATTTCTACCACCTTCCATCCTCATGCAATGACTCACTTATAGGTTTGTAACACATCAAAGTCCTCACTATTTGAATGGTTGAGTCGACTTTGATATATGGGACATCAAGCTTAAAACAAGTTTCCTAATTCAAATTCCTTTACAAAATGTTGTCAATTTTACACTTGACCAAGTCTAAATACTATTGCAGGCTTAAAATGAATTTCAAAGACTCCTTTTACATTCCAAGTACTAGCAAATATGGCGCCACCTCTTAATACTTGGTGTCACCTTCATAGCATGGATCTTTGACTATTTCCAAAGAATTTAAAATAGTTTTAAACTTTATTTCAAAAGCTTATACAACAATGTATTATTCATATGTGCTTCCTTTCATTGGTTTGACTTAGTCTTCATACTATATGCACTTGTGGTATTCCACCAAAATTTGTGTTATATGCTTTATGCACCATATGCTATACTGTGCACTTTGCTTTACCATATTAACAATGATAATCAACGCTATATTATGCACTTTGGGAGTTATATATATATATATATATTCTTTTTTCAAGAGGGGTAAACACTTTTTACCCAAAGCTATGAACCGATGAGGTCACAAATGGGGACCTCATCCCCAATATAAATTCTCAACAATTACACCTCAATAGGGTTTGAAATTTGATGGCAAGAATAACAACTCAACTTAACCATCACACCATGCCACTATTGGCATATATATATGTGTGTGTGTGTATGTATAGCCAAAGATATATATATATATATATATATATATACATATATTTATATATCAATATATATATATATATATATTTGTTTCGTAATAGAGCATTATATATTTGATATGTATCCAAATTTACAAGCGTCTACAAAGGGTAGGATCCTCCAAAATTTTCAGGGCATAACAACCACCAAAACAGTAACATACTAAACCCTTCCCACAAAACCAGACAACACACCTTATACCCTACAAGCTTGAACTAGACCAAAACACCAAACAAAACTCGGATGACAGCTAAAACCTAAAAGAAAACCATTTACCCATGGACACCAAAAAACTAGAAGGCCACCCCAACTGACATGAAGCCGTTGGCCTTAGCGAAGGCATCAAATTCCAACACCCATTCAGAATATTCCACTTCCACCAGCCGCATTACTTTCTTGAGGAAATTTTCCCCAATCGCCACTATCATCATGTGTCGAACCAACGCCATGCCTTTAAGGTCCAGAAGAAACAAATAGATCTTGATGAATTCACCTAGTTTCTTAACCAACTCTAGATCTTTTGGCTATGTGACCCTAGCCCCAAGAATTGCCACCTTGAGAATCTCATCCAAACCCTCCAATAGACCCTTCTTGAACAATTTATAGACCAATGTTTTGGCTTCCGCCTTGGCCATATGAATGTCCAACAGAGAAGCCAGGAACCTTGAAATAATCTGAGAGTTTACCCTAAAGGTTTCATGTGGCTCCAAATGTCCCTTTCCCAGTACCATCTTTACGACAATTGCAGTTACAGGGTCAATGTTAAGAAAAATAGGCTTGAGGCATTGGTCTGTAACACCACCAAAAGCATTTTGATGCCCTTTACAACCCAATTGTATTGGGGTATCGACGTCGAAGCTTACCAAGGAGTCCACTGACATATGCACTGTGAAATTTGATTGCTCCGCCATTATATCCATGAGCCATAGCCTAACCAAAGCCGAAGAGAAAGGAAAGCGATGCTATAATTTTACCACCTTCAAGAAAACAAGAATGCTTGTTCCTTAAATGCTTGAAGGTTTAACACGTTGTATAATGTGTGCTTGCCACCTTATATTGCCCAAAAAACTATAACATGACGACATTCAGAGGCATGAGTACACCAATTCACGAGGAGTGTCATGACAAGACCTTTCGTACCGCCGAAATCCTTCCCGAGTATCAAAGCCATCTATTTCATAATTGCCTCTAGCTCACAACGATACAAACCTGGAGTAAATGTGGAAACTCATGTAGAACGTCGCTAATTGGGCATCCTCATCACCCCTAACCACCCTTCCCACACCCCTCAAGTTGGACTTTCCACAATCCATGTGGAAAGTTGCCCTCCCTTCGTCCCACATATATAAATATATATATTCATTTCATAAAGTTTATCATTTGAATATATTTTATTAACAAACATAATTATATAATATTTAAATATAAAGAATAATACTATGTATATGTATATATATACGATTATATAAAAATATACATATTAATATATATGCTACTACATTAATTAACACATATATTAATATATATTTATATACTACATATATACATATACACAATATTATTTCAATATCTTTATAAAAATACTCATACGCACAAATCCTTCGATCAACATATATACATGGAATGTATATATATATGTCACCTTAGTCCATTTGGAATTTCCATGCATATGGGAAATCCGTCCATGAGCATGCGTAGGTACATCTACCTATGTATACTCATGTATGTATTCACTCATATGTATGAGTTTACCATAGACACATACATATATACATGTTGTAGACACTAAAAAATGTCCTAAGCTTGTGAGTGTCATTTTTCTTCATCCTCGTCCTTCGATAATTGAATAATTTTAGTTATTCAATTATGTTTGATCATATTCCTCTATTAATTAAATAATTTTTAATAATTATTTAATTAATTCACTTTCTAATATTTATTCTATCCTAATCAATTAAATAAACTAATTGTGTCGCTAATTTCTCCCTCTTCTTCAATAGTTAAATAAATTATTATTTATTTAATTATTTTGTCACCTTTCATCTATAGTTAAATAATTACCATTAATTATTTATCTATTCATGGTCCTTTAATTCTTCTATAACTATCCCATGCCACCTCCCCTATTAAATAATTATTTAAGGTCTAATTTCCATCTCTCAATTTAATTAAATGCTCCTTTTGTCATTTTCTCTAAATAAATAATTTGGATAAATTATCTATTTGCCACTTGTCATTCTCTCTCCATTTTTGAATAAATAATTTAAAATAAATTATTTATGCACCACTTGGTCAAAGATGCTCTGTCATAGCATTCATTTATGTCATAGCCTGCATGTCTTGCATGTCTGTCATAACTGTCAAGCGTCATAGCCGTCAGCGTCATAGTTTTTCCATGCATGGCATATTTTTGGTGCATCAATTCTGGACTGTTGATCTTGGCATCTTTTCTGATACTTAATCTCAACCATCCATTTCGTAACATCCCTCTCATGCATTCCCATCCATTGATCTTGGAATCTTTCTAGAAGATTAATCTCAGCCGTCCATTCGAAGGGTTGTCTATAAAAGCAACCTTCCTTCTCCATTTCCAGCTTAATAGCTAATTGTCTCCAACTTTCTTGCTATCATTTGCAGGTTTTGCACAAGTGTTTCAACAAATCTGAGGGCAAAGTTGCACAACAAGAAGAAGGAGAGCAAGAGAAGAGAGTCAAGTTTAAGGATGGGGAGTATTTTGATTAATTTAATTAAATGCTCCTTTTGTCATTTTCTCTAAATAAATAATTTGGATAAATTATTTATTTGCCACTTGTCATTTTCCTCCATTTTGAATAAATTATTTAAAATAAATTATTTATGCACCTCCACTTGGTCAAAGATACTATGTCATTATTTCATGTAATAGTCTGCATGTCCCTGCATGTTTGTTATAGCATGCATGTCCCTGCATGTTTTCCTGACATAATTCCTCCAATAATAGCATATTCTTGGTGCATCAATTCTAGACCATTGATTTTGGAATCCTTCTAGAGGATTAATCTCAGTCGTCCATTCGAAAGGTTGTCTACAAAAGCAAACTTCCTTCTCTATTTTCAGCTTAACAGCTAATTGTCTCCAACTTTCTTGCTACCTGGCTTACGATGGGTACAAATGTCTTGAGCATGAGGTTTTATAGCTTAGAAGTGTTGGTTGTCACTTTGTCTATGCTATTTGATTTCTAACCCCATCTCACATTTGGTGAACCCGACGTGAATCTTATAATTTTGCATAGAAATTGGTTTGTTTTCTTGTTTGTTTTAATTATTTTGCAGGATACAACCAAGAACTCATATGAAATCCCGTCATCTTCTTTTGAGCATAGAAAAATGGGAAAATAAAATATTCTAAAATGATTATATGGGTTTTGTAGGCCTCGTTCTCAGTTTTCTGTAACTTCAAACGGTTTAAAATTTTGTTAATATTTGAGAAAGTTATGACCGTTTTAGTGATCACAGTTTTTTACGATTTAGCTTTTAAAACCCGAATTTTCTTTTGTTTGTAACATTTTTGTCTTGCAAGATTTTACAAAACATTTTTTGGGTTTTGAAAGTCTATGTCTTAGCTTTCCATAGATATCTACGGTTTAAAATTTTGTTTAGTTTTGGGAAAGTTATCACTATTTTAGTTTGTTGCTTTCATTTAAGTTTTTTTACTAATCTTTTGTTTGTAGCATGTGGCTTTGGAGTGGGGCTCCCAAAAATTGCTTCTTTTGGAGGAACAAAAAAATTGAGCTCCTAGTTTTTAGTTTTTTTTAATTTCTTTTTCTTAGTTTAGTTTAGTCTCTTCATTTTCTAGTTTAGTTATTTACCGACTTTTAAGTTTCAATTTGGTTTTTAATCTCTTGTTCTAACTTAGTTTTTTTTGCAGCTTTCTCGTTGGTCCAAGACATTTATGAAACTACTAACTTGTGGTTTTGCAGCTCCATTAGTCGAAGACTCATTTATCAAATAATGTGTTTGTGATTTCTAGTTTAGAAAACACTTTTTTTGGTGCACTAAAATGAACTTTTGTTTGTAGGTGTTTGACTTTGTTTGATGTGGTAGGTGATTATGCTCTCACCCTGTGAAAACTTGGTGATAAAAAAACTAGACCCACTTAATTTTTGTAACCTTTAAAACTTAGTAATCGAAGTATCCTCTCCCCTTGCGCTTTCAGGCAATCCTGGGTGTAAGATAAACGGTTACTGACTCTAGAACTTGGGTTTGTTCTGGTGGGAAAAAGTACTCACCCTAGGACGACTCAAACCGGTAGCACCTTGAACCCGAGAGACTTCCAGCCGGTATATAAAAGTGGATTCTTAGGGAAAGCCCAAGAATCACGCGTATGATTCCGACGAGATGGATCCGAAAGGGGACTTTCGCTGAATGGATCATGCCCTACGAAACATAATGCCCTTACTAGACACCTATTGTTTTAGAAGCCAACCATTTTTTAGTCATTGCTTGGTATAGTGCAGGGTACAGTATCATGCCCAAAGAAACTCACTACTAATCCCCTTGAGTAGAGATAGCAATTCTTGGGAAGTGACTACAACAAAAATCTGAAGTTGGTGTGCCCGAATGATGTTAATGAGCTGTGGAGGGGAGCCAGTGCCACCAAACTTCTAAGCTATCTGCTCTCGAGAAGGAAAGGTGTTTAGCACCAATTCGGGGTATATCGATGGGCTATATCAAATATACAAACCCTTGGCCTATTGGCCTATTAGGGTTGTGCTTGTCTTACGTGTGTTTGCATACACCAAAACATCGTGCTTGTCAAAATTTCAAATAGTATTTACCACATTCACAAATTTGAACACAAAAAAATAGACCTAAACAAACATCACACCTAGTAACTTGCAACACCTCAAAACATTTCTAAAACCATCAACCAAATATGTCTAACCGTTGTCCTCCATATTCATCCACGACCTATCAACGAAACCAAAGGATTGAATATCTTGACCATCGTTTGAAAGAGTTTGAAAAACAACTTGAATCTCAACATTTGAATGAAGTGATGCAATCATCTCATAAGCCTTTATCCTTACCCAAAACTACATCATCCAAGTTCAATATCCATGATTTTCTGCAAAGGCTACATGAGAAACCTAAATCTATGTCCTCAAACACAAATAATCTTGAGCAATCCTACCATGTCATGCATCTATCTTCATCTCCCATAATTCAAAATAAACCTCATGAGTCTTCCACCTAAGTTAACGATTTCATCCAACCATCCTCTCTCATCATACCATCTCCATCCAATGAGTCATGTCAATCTATTAGTCCAAAGCATGCTAGCATAGACTCCCCTACAAATCAAGATCAAAGTATTCTTGCTAGCATAGACTCCCCTACAAATCAAGATCAAAGCATTCTTTCCATTCCATCCAATGATACCAAAAATTTCCAATGCTCTCCAATCTTTGACCAAGATCCCATCTCTCAAGAACTTCGGGATGATCCCCTTATCTCTTTTTGTTTCATCCAAGATGATCCCCTTCCATCTCAAGAGAAAATTATATTTCCAAATTCTCCTTCCACCTCATCTAATGAATCCATACCATCTCATGATTCCATCATATCCAATGATCAAGATATGCTTTCCACAAAATCTCAAGATTCCCTTCCTTGTCAAGATCAAGATATACCTATCGCGATAACTCATT
>VDFB02080934.1:0-18821 GCA_007258455.2 Sequoia sempervirens | reverse complement strand
GGAACAATTGAAGAAATCCTCTGCTAATGTATCTCTTTGGAATATCTTACCTATTCTAAAGCAGAAGTCATTGTTGTAGAAGGCTCTACTGGAAGATGCAAGCATAGAGCCAACATGACAACCCTCCAAAGGAAAGGTCATTGATCCATCATCTCAAGCCAAAGTTCTTACAAACAATGGAGAGGAAGCTTCTATTGAAAGTAAAGCTAAGCCTAAACCGAAACCCTTCGACTTTATTAGGGATAAGGTTAGTTGTTGCACATCCCTATGATTGACTTTATTCGTTCGCCCGTCTCATGACTATAGTTCGATATCAATTCCTCTCGACCTCCATTCCAGTACCATCCCGTTCATCCACCCGTCCATTGAACGTCCACCAAACGATTAATATGACGAGAAGGTGACCAGAGATTGAACTGATCAAGAAGAGGCTCTCTTGAGTGAGTTTATAGGCAATGATCCTTTATGCTATTATCATGCCACCAAATTGGGAATCTATGTCATCTATGATGAGGATCAAGTGATTCCAAAGGTCATGAAGGAATCCGAGGGTAGTCAAGCCTCAGAGCTATGGATGCTACATTTTGATGGAGCAAAATGTAAAATTTGTGCAGGAGTCGGGATATGTTTGATGTCCCCATCCAATGAAAAGACCCTCAGGTCTTTTCACTTTGAGTTTACCTGTTCGAACAATGAAGATGAATATGAAGGCCTAGTACAAGGTCTAAGTCTTGTACAGTGAATGGGAATTAAACAAATAATGGTGTTCGAAGACTCTGAGTTGAGCTAGTAGTCAATCAAGTCTAAGGGCTCTCCACAACAAAGAATGTCAACATGAGTTCTTATAGACATAGAGTCTAGGACCTGATTGAAAGCTTCAAATTCATCAATATCCAAATAGTCCCTAGAGAGAAAAATGTAGCTTTGGATTGCATGGCAGCAATAGGATCTAAATTTGACCCTTTTTTTGACCTAATTGATAACGTACACTTTGTGCAAGTAATTGTCCGAATGACAATCCCAAATAATGACTAGAGTTGGCAAGTGTTTGAAAGTGATGAAAACATCACCTCATTCATTCAACACTCTAGAGCATTTGCAGATCATCTTGAACCAAAAATTGTAGAAACCTATGAAGGGAAAATTATTCAGTTGAGGTCTAAAAAGCTTCCAAAAGGACTGGTCACTCTTGAAAACCTATTTGATTTTGATGATGCAAGGAATGACAAGAGAAATTTTGTAGTAGACAAAATAAACTATGTAGATCTTTATGTCTGGGATGAAAGGAAGCTCAAGGTTGGAAAGGATGTTCCACAACATGATAAAGAAAGGCTCATCCCTTTTAGTGAAAAATATGGAGTAGTAGCCTAGTCGTATGATGACCTCAAGGGATATGATCCCGAAATCATCCAACATATTATAGAACTGACAGAAGGAGAAAAACCTATAACTGAGGTCCACCAAGCTTCCAAAAGGACTGGTCACTCTTGAAGACCTATTTGATTTTGATGATGCAAGGAATGACAAGAGAAAGTTTGTAGCAGACAAAAGCAACTATGCAGATCTTCAGGTCAGGGATGAAAGGAATGTCAAGGTTGGAAAGGATTTTCCATAGCATGATAAAGAAAGGATCATCCCTTTTTGTGAAAAATATGAAGGAGTAGTAGCCTGGTTGTTTGATGACCTCAAGGGATATGATCCTGAAATCATCCAACATACTATAGAATTGACGGAAGGGGCAAAACCTATTTGCCATAAGTAGAGACCAGTGAATCCAAAGATTGAGGAACTAATGGCGTAAGAGTTAACAAAGCTAATTCAATCCTAGATTGTCTTCTCAATCAAGCACAACAAATGGGTGTCCAACCTAGTTCCTATCCAAATGAAGAATGGGGGCATCTACCTATGTGTTGATTTCTAAGATCTAAACAGAGCATCCCTAAAGGGCCACTACTCATTGCCCTCCATGGAGTGAATCTTGCAAACATTGGTTGAATCAAAAATATTTTCTCTGCTAGACAACTTCTCCAATTACAACTAGATCTTGATAAAAGAGGAGGGCCAACACAAAATAACATTCACTACCAAGTGGGGGAAATTTTCCTATGCAAAAATTCCCTTCAGTCTTTAAAATGCAGGAGCTACCTTCCAATGGGAAATGGATATTTCTTTCAAATAATTGATCAATAATATTATCTTAATCTTCTTGGATGATCTAACAGTATTATCCAAGTCTAAAGATGATCATTTTGATCATCTAGAAATGGTTTTTTAAAAATGCTAGGAGTTCAAGATATTCCTAAACCTAAAAAATGTGTTTTCAAAGTTTCATAAGGAAAACTATTGGGACATGTGGTCTCCAAAGATGGAATTGCAATTGACTTAGAGTGGGTGAAGGAAATCAGGGAGCTTCCCCTACCAATCAACAAGAAGGGAGTTCAGTCCTTCCTGGGAAAGACAAATTTCGTAAGAAAATTCATTTCTAATTTTGGAGGATTAATTAGACCTATTGCCCTGATGCTCAAGAAGGATCAATTGTTCAAATGGACAAATGAGCCTAGAGAAGCCTTTGAGAAGGTTAAAGATGCTATTTCTTCAGCTCATGTTCTGGTAAACCTAGACCCATGAAAGGACTTCATAATGTATGTGTTCAGTAGCAAATCTAGTATCACTATTGTTTTGACCCAAAAGGATGATGAAGGAAAAGGAGAACATCTGATAACATTCCACTCCCAGACCTTAAATGATTTTGACATGAACAATAAATTCATTGAAAGGCAAGCATTCTCCATTATTAAGGGGCTCAAGAAGCTCTGACACCTCATATCTTGCAACAAGGTGGTTGTATATGTCGCACATTCTAATGTGCGTCAATACATTATGGAAGGAGAAATCACAGAAAAAAGGGCCAATTGGATTACTAAGATCCTAGAATATGACATTGAGGTTAGTCCCATGAAGACCATGTGGGGAAGAGGATTGTGTGAGTATTTGGCACATGATGAAGAAGTAGTAGCTAAGGAGGAACAACTCGAGTTGGTTATGATGAATGAATCTGAATCCGAAGGCTACTGGTTGGTAGATAGGATGAGATTCATGCAAACTAGGAAATATTTGATGGGCCTCCCTTCTCAGAAGAAAAGATTCTATAGATTGTATAATATCAGATATGTTCTCATCGAAGGAATCCTTTTCAAAACAAATTTAATGGTGTTCTTCTGCAATGCATCACCTCAAAGCAAGCAAAAAGAATTCTAGACATTTTTCATAGCAGTCTCGTGGGTGGACACTTCTCCATAAAGACCACCACCATAAAAATTATGTGTGCTAGGTACTTTTGGCCTACATTGTTCAATGACTCCCACTCTATGGTTAAATCCTGCAAGGAATGCCAATTCTTCATACAAAGAAGGACAAACTTTGCAATGCCTCTAAACCTGATAGTGGTCGAAGAACCCTTTGCGGAGTGGGGACTGGATTTCATTAGGATGATTAATCCCACTTCCAGTGCTAGACATAAATGGATACTCACAACTATGGACTACTTTACTAGATGGACTGAGGCCATGCCCCTGAAGAATGCAATAGAGGCAGAGATTGTGAACTTTCTCAAAGAATTCGTAACAAAGTTCGGCCCACCAAAGACCATCATCTTTGACAATGCGAAAGCCTTCTTGGTTTCAAAGGTATGTCAATTCACACTTAAGCATGACATATTCCTAAAGACATCTTTGAACTATTACCTATAGGGGAATGGTCTAGCTGAGTGGACTAATAAAAATTTAGTTGGAATCATTAAAATAATTGGGTTAGAGCATCAAAGAGCGTGGCATTAGAACCTCAAAGCAGTGCTCTAGGTAGATCGAATAACCCTCAAGAAAGTCTTATAGACTTCTCCCTATGAGATGGTATACGGGAAGGAAGTGCTACTACCTATATCTATGGAAATTCTCGCATTAAAGTTGCTCAAGTCTCTGGAAGTTGAACAAAACAGAGTCATGGAGGTTCGGTTCAATGAGTTGTTCGAGGTGCAAGAGAAACACAAAAAGGTAGTAACAACCATGTCTAACCACCAACAAATGGTTAAGAGGTGGTTCCACAAGAAAACCTTTTACCAGGGTCTTAAATGTGGAGACTTAGTGCTAAAATTCAATGAGAGGGCTGCAAAGCCTGGCCAACACAGAAAATTTGATAGTCTATGGGTAGGCCCTTTTCGAATTATTGAATGCAAGCAACATAATGCATTTGAATTAGAAAATATGTAAAAAGAAGCATTGGGAATTCCAGTTATTAGAATTCACCTCAAATAGTTTATTTAGCTTTATTAATCCTTTTTCTAGTGTAAATATGTAATTATGTAAATTTTATTTGTGTTTTGTTTAGCCCGGTCTTTATTAAAAGGAACCCATAATACAAGAAGAAAAGAAAAGAAAGAGAGACAAAGAATTGAAAAAAGGAGTGTTATATTCATTTTATGGTAATACATACTTTGGAACATTACAATGTAAAATGGCTCTTAGGCCATACTTTTCAAAGTATATATATATATATATATATACTAAGCAACCTTTTGAGTATATGTATTACAAGACTTCCAAGGAATACATACAAAAAATAGGAGAAAAGAGTTCATTCTTAAACTAAGGTAGCACCAACATTAGTAGCATCAAGAACAACCACATCAAAAGCCTCTGGAGCAGCAACAGGTGCAACGAGAATGATAGTAGGAGCATCAATGGCTACAATGGCAAGTGGTGGAGGAAACACTAGGTTTTTGAAGTCGGTGTACCACTCCACATCATAGAAAATTACTATGTTGTAGAATCTCAGTAGGAATTTCCAAGCACAAGAAACCATTTCACGGTGTTCTCCAATCATCATAATGAAAAATTCACTCAAGAATAGCTCCCAGGGCACCACTGCATCTTCTTCAATGTGTCAATAGAGATCACTTGTTGTGGGAAAACCAAGGCCATACACCACATTCATCACAACTTTTCCAAGGCCATTGAGGTAGTGCTTTGGGAATATTCCCATGGTGAGTCACAGTATAATCTACTTGGGCACTTGTATGTCAAGCAAAGAGACAATGAAGTGAGAAAAAATGTCTGTATTTACTCTATACTTTTCCTTGTACTCTATACAGTCCCTCTCTAGTACCCATTTCATCACACTTAATGCTAGATAATGCTTGTTCTTGGTCATGCGCTTTAAATGTCTACTAGAAATTTCACCTAAAAAAGCTTCCTGTGAACTATTGCTAGTAAGCCTAACTAGAGTATTCATTATGCCTATCTCTAGTCCCAATTACCAAATGAAAATTCCTCCCAACACCAAATGAAAATTCATCCTAATTACCAAATGCACATTCTGCTGATTTCATTAAGTCTATTTATAGAAATAGTTAGGGTACAACTCATGTGATAAGCATGATGATAATAAAGAGAAAACTCAAAAATCCCACTAGGTGCAAACTTGAAAATCTCACCAAGTTGCATTTGTTGTGTATGAATTGTTGCGTGCAAGTTAAGAAGAAGTAATTAATCAGCTTAAACTAGTGGCAAGTGCAAGTAATAAATTTGCATGGTCAAGTGCTAGGTGTCATTCTATGAAAGCTTTTACAATCTCCAAGGATGAACTCAAATATTTTCATGCAATTATTGTACCTTCTTGCTTAGTCATTCCTTTCAAGTTATTAATTAAGGAGCATGTGAATGGTCTCATAAGCCTTCAATTTGTGGCTCAATTTACCAAGGGATGGTATCGTAGTTCATGATGACTAATTGTCATTATGAACTATTGTCTTTTCGAAAGGAGTGGGAATTCATTTTGCATGCATGAAAGAGTCAGCAGTATGTGCCGAATTTATTGCTTGAAACTGCTATTGTTTCCAACTCTTGAATAAGGAAAGGCTAAGTGTTGCATGCAAAATAATTGTACTAAATTTTTTTGAGTATGTAGTTTATCGTGAAGGGCTTTGAGTGCATAGTTTTCTCAAGAACCTAAGTGAGTTGCAAGAAAGTGGAGTGTTCGCAAATTCTATAGATTCCTGGAATGACCCGGAATCCTCAAATAGAAGCACAAAGTGAGGTGGTTCAAATCTTATTTGATGCCATGTTAGTAGCACCAATGGCTAATATTTTCAATGACATCTCTTACACTCCTCCTGGGATACCAGAGAAGCCAAAGTGGCCTCACACGTGGGTTGTAGACAAGAAAGCTCACAAGAACTAGACCTTGCTAGTGGAGGAATGGGATAACATTCATGACCTTATTCTTGTAACCAACCTTAAGATTCTTAGGGAAGGCACCTGCGAGAGGATGAAAAAGACTAGTAACCAGGAGTCTCTAGCGTACAAGTTGTGGTTTTGTAGCCTTCTATAGTATATGGTTCCTTTTGTGCATCACTACCCAGAATTAATACACGAGTGCGCTCAGCATTTCAACCCGGATACTGGTGCCATTGAAGGCCATAAACTGAGAGTTGTGATTAGCATGGACGCTATTGGGATTATGCTATGTATCCCTACTAGAAGGAGCACCAAAGCATAAAGAATGGAGACATTCACTATAGAGGGCAGGGAAGATTTTTGGAGGACTAGAAAATTTTCCCTAGACTTTTATAACAAAGAAACAAAAGGCATAGGGGAGATGCAGTAAAGCCACCATAGTTTTCAGTTTTGCACAATCATTTCAACTCATACTTGTAGGATGCCTTCTATATGATGTATTTTGTTTGCGACATGGATAGTGATAGGGACATTCTGGAGTTTCAAATGGGTCTAGATTTTCAGTTGAGAAAATGACATTCTTTATTCTGGTATGACTTCACGAAATTCATTGTCCAAGAGATGTTGAACTAATTCAAGGAATACAACACACAACATAGGTTTAGGTTTTCTTCTCTCCTTGCTCACATGTTTTTACACCAAAACCCTAACTTCTTTGGAAACTGTACAAGTTTGGCTATGTTTGATGAAAATGGGGTAAGAAGGCCAGTTTCTGTGTGGAAAACCCTTCTTTCTACAACTTATGATTACTATGCATTTTCTGAGTGTTTCTTGGCTCTAATTGGGAAATATTTTAGTAAGGATAGTGAGGGTTATCGACTTTCTACTGAGCAAACAAGGTGGATGCAAAATTTTATCCCCCCTTGTGACTAGTTCCTTGGGGGGGATTAGGTTGCATGGTTTTACCGAGGAACCATTTTGGCTCCTATTATGCATCATAGATAGGGTGTTATCCCTTGAGGTGTTTTGACAATTGGTAATTATCAATGTCAACTTTTGTGGAGGAAAGAAGCATAAAGGTTTTTTCAAATTCCATTTGAGCTTCAGAATGGTGATAGTGTTAAAGAAGCAGACACATGGTCTACTAGAGGAAAATTTGGCTGATGTGGGGCTGGTATTAATTTGTTTCAAATGGGATTATAATCCCAATAATGACTTAGTGGAGCCAAATGTTAAAGTGACTCACAAATCCTGGCCTTATTGGGAAGCTCGATGGAATTTGCAGTCAGGGAGCCGAGATGATTTATTTGTGGACTTGGCCTATGTTCCTATTGATGATAAGAGGCCTCCATGGATCTCTTTATATTTTCCTTTGGAGAAGCCCAATGATAAGTGTAAAATGGGGGCCACCCTTCATAATCAATTGGTCAAACAATGACAATGGACTGAGGAAATAATTGCACACTTCTAGATTTATCGTTAGGAGACCAAATGCCTTGATGCCCTCTTCCAGGAAACAAACAAGGATGAAAGATTTGATGATCTATAAGGCATGAAGATACTAATGCAACTAATGATGAGGATGTAGATCCAAAGGAAGCAAGGGCAATAATGAATAGAAAGGAGGAAAAAAAGGCCTAAGCACAAAGAACTGGAAAAAAGGCAAAATATCCTGGCAAAGCTCCACTGAGCGTTCAAGTGATTGCACTGCAGTCGGAGGCCTCACTACCACATGCATGGGCTTCGAAGAGATCCAGAGTAGCCCAAAAACCTTAGTAGGTCATAGAGGTGGATAATTTTCCACTCGAGAAGAGGCCACACAAGGATGCAACTTCTAGAGAAGGATCAGAAGAAACTACAATGAGCCAAGGATCAGAGTCCTCTACACCTTAGGTATCTTTCTCTTCCTCTCTTCTCACTTCACAATCTTTGCTTACCCCTAATACCTCTGTGCTCCCCTTACTTTGAGTGTCATTCTTTCCTTTTCTGCTTCCATGATATCAAGAGGTTTCTCTCAATTCTCCCAAATCAGATAAGTAGCTTTTATTCCCCCACGGTATATTCCACCTTTTTTCACAGCCCAATTCAGACTTGCCATTGCTACCCATTTTGGTACCATCATGTCAGCTCCAACTTAGCTTTCCCAACAAATGGTATTGTCTATGTCTCTACTAGCACCACCACTCCCTATGAGTCCTTCCACCGCTTCCCAAAATGGACCATGGCATAACATACCTGCATTATCTCCATTAACAGTCTCTCTACCAAAGAATACATCATCCAGGACCACAAATCTCTCATTATATTTTTCTCTTCCTCTTCGTGTGCCCTTCATCAAAAAATTAATTAAATAACCAACAAAATTTATAGGGAAAATTGATAGAACTAAAGCAAAATAGGCTATTAGGGTCCATAAGAGAAAAGAAAAGGATCCAACGAAGCCTACTGAGCCATGCGTGCAGACCATTTTCAATGAAGTTCAGGGATAGTTTCATTTTGCAACCATGAATCCAAAAACCATAAAATCAAAAGGGGAGATGCAACATGAGGATTATACGATCCATGCTGTAGGGATTGATCTGCACATAGCCCGGCTGCAAGACAAAGTTGAGCTGATGGAGGAAACCTAGTGAATGGTGACTATGAACTTTCTTAAACATAGTTGCCAACTGAAGAAGAAAGCAGAGGAGCTCAAGAACATTAAGGAAAGGTTGGAGACCCTACTAAAAAAGGAAAAAGCTAAGGAGGTTGAAATTGCACGAATATCTCAACAAGTACAGGCGAAAAAGGCCAAACTCTAGGAGGAACTTGAAAATTTCTAGTCCCTGGATCCCAACCTGGTTGTCAAACTACAATAGAAAAACTAGGAATTACAAGACTGATTCGCTCAGGTAGAGGAAGAAATGCAACAAAAGAATGAAGAGCTTCGGGATCAACAAGATCAATTGGAGCAGGAAATGTAGCAAAAAGATAAGGAGTTCCATAATTGACAAGCTCAGTTTGAGAAGGAGATCTAAGAAGTAAAGATATCCCTAGAAAAAGAATCCACAACACAAGGCCAAGATGAGGAACAATTGCTTGTTGAGTTGAAGACTCTGTAGAAATGACTCTCTACCATGGACAAAAGAATTGAAGAGCTAACACAGGATGTTAGGTCGAAGGAGATGGAAATTAGTATTTTGAAAAATCCTCCCTAACCCCCTGCTCCTCAGTTAGATCTCCTTTTAGTAGCCCAACAATTATATATCTCCTACTAGGAAAGAGTCAAGTATTTTTGTTTGACTCTTCAGCCGACACTCCAATTCATGGTAGAGGTGGTAGGTTTAAGTAGGGAGGTGAGTAGAATGATGGCGTAAGTTCCACAGTTCATTACAGAAAAGGTGCCCAAGGTAGAGAAGTTGTTGGACAAGTTGTAAACAGTGGCGAACGTTGACTTGGTGAATACAGGGATTGAAGATCAGAGATCAACTGGCAGGAAGGTGATGGGATTCATCTATTGTCATGTGGCCATCCTCCATGCTAGCAATTGCTTGACAACACTAAGTTGAACTATGATAAAAATGTAGATGCAGTTCTCCAATTTGACTCAAATGGGCTTGCCTTCCCCTTTTCTCTCTAATGATTTGGTAGACACGATAGAATATATCACAACAAAGATAGAGTAAAAGAAGCATGATTTATCTATCTTTCAATATTTTATTCAACGTCCCAATGTTGTAGACATTGAAGGCACCACCCATCAGATAGCACAACTCTTTCAACTCGAGTCAGGGACCATGATCTCCATGGAGCTACACTTCAAATAAATAATTGATTTGCATGAGGAACAAGAGAATATTCACACCCTATCAATGTCATCTGAGGTTGACTAGTTGCCTCTACAGACCATTCTTTCGAAGCTCTGATCATTTCCCAATGGATAAGGCTCTAGTCTTCACACCAAAAATTTTGTGTTCCCATTCCACAAGTGAAATGCCCTTAATAGTCACCAAAAGCTATGGATTAAAATACTTAAGCTCCCTTTGGGTGGTCATGGTTTATTTTTGTATCAACCCGAACCTGCACCTCATATGTTTGAATATCTTTGGGCCCCTTTTGAAGTGCCTTCACTCGCTTGCTCCATGTATCTGTTGCATGCTCCTTGGAAGGTTTTTTTCCCTTGCTTCTCTATCGATCCTTGCCCTTGCACCACATGTCAATTGTGTGGGACTTTGAGAGACATCTCTTTGAGCTCCACCCATGTGCCATGTTGCATCAATCTCTGGGCAACCTTATGATGGACCCCACAATTAGCGCTTGAAATGAAGACTTCTCCACGTGTCTTCTCTGTGGGGAATTTGATTACAAGGAAAGTAGGAATGATTCTGAAGCCCCGCCATTGTGCCACATATCCTAATCAACTATGTGGCTAGGAAACACGTGTCTTTATGGGAATTTTACTGCTTCCACATTTGGACCATAGTCAACATTTGTTGAGGGGCGCATCTTGTTCAAAAGTGACTGCATACTATGTTTCAAAATGTTTTCTATTGTAATGGCCTTGGGGAATCATTACGATGAACACCATTGCGCGTGCCTGGAATATTTTCAGTTACTGGCCCTCTGGTGGTGAATCATCTATATATACTGAGCCTTCAACTGTCAGAAAATGGGTTCAAAAATCACATAAAGAAGTGAAAAATATTGTAGTCCTTTTTTATTGTTCTTTGATTATTGTATTAAGACTTACAGACTATGCCATATGGTTCGACCTCTCTGTTTCTTAGTTAATGAGAAAGACATTATACTATGTTGTTTCTTACACTTAGTAGTTTATCTACAAGACTTCTATAATTTCAATGTAAATTTGTTGATTTACATCATGTCTTGAACTCTTCTTGTTCAGTAAATGTGTATGGAAGTTAATTTATGTTATCTGACAGACTTCTCAGGTTTCTCATCTATGCTTTTTATTATTTTTGGACATACAAATTGCTGAATAGTCCCTTAAATCTCATCTGAAAGGAATATTTACCATGCCCACAATTAATTCTTGGCACATTGCCTTAGATTAAGCTTTATTTTTTTATATCTGCTTCATTTTCCCATTCCAAACCCCCCAAATACAGAAGGAGCCAACTTCTTTAAAAACAAAAAGGTTACTCGGTTTAGCACAATTGGTCCCCTCATTAACTGAGTTTCCCATAAGGTTGTTTTCCCAGCAACTTTAGGCATCAACATTGTCGAAGTTATATTTTTTCTCTTGAGATTGTCATTACCATGTACTTGCAAGTCTAGGGCTAAGTATTAGGTTACCATGCCTTTTTTGAGCCTAAATCCAAATAAAAAACATGTATTGTGAGTTTTAAACCTTTTGGAATGAGTACCCACTTTAAAATGGGTACTTATTCTAAAAAATGAATGAGTACCTATTTTAGAGCTTAAAAATGACACTTCCCTTAAATTTGGACCCAACTTCTTGCACTTACCTGGGAGAGGATAGACACTTCAGTTTGCCACACATGGAAGACACAATATACACTTTATTGCAATGTTCTTTTTAAGCCCCTCGAGTGACGCCATCCAAAAAAAATGAAATAAAATGTGTACAAGATAACAATTTGTTTTTTAAATTATTTGCACCAAAGTAAAGTATTCTAGATTTTAGACAAACAGATAGCAATATGCAAAATAAAATAAAAAAGCATTTGTCCAATTTTAATCACCAATTGAAATGTTTCTAAATCCTAGTCTCAATTGGTCAAAAAAATGAAATTGTGTGTTTTGTCAACATATAAAAAGCGTTAGTCAAAAAGACAAGCATTTTCTTTTAGAGTACCAAAAAGAGGTGTTTGTTCTAATCTAGAAAGATTTGGAAATTAGTTTTAAAGCACCAATTTAAATTCTTGTTCAAGATTAGAAATATTTTGAATCTTCCTTTTAGAGCACCAAATTGAAATCTTATCCTAATCTAGAAATCATTTTGAATGTTCTTTTTAGAGCACAAAACTAGAAACGTGCAAGTTGTGGGATTCATTTTATGCACCAAATCAAAAATTTCCTACACTATCCTGTGTCGAAGTGTGTTTGAAAAGATGTTGGATTGTTCATTGTATCAATGTGAAGCCTCCATTTGTGTGCAACAAAAGCTTTAAAGTCATGCAATGTTAATCAAAGATGTATGTAAAAGCTTCAATAAGTTGGTTGTAAATTTTGGCATTACTTCGTTGTACAAAAGATGTTGATTCTCCGATTATTTTTTAGGAAGAAGATGGTTGTTATATAGATTTTATGTTTCAAAATCAATGCTCAAGATCACGTAGTAGAATATCCTAATCAATGGTTCAAAACCATTGAGATTATTTAGATGGAAATAATTAGTGGACTTTTATTACGTAATTGGTGTGAATGAAGTAATAAATTTGAGTGTTCAGTAAAAATGAAGAAATAGATTGAATAATCCATGGATTTGAAGAATACATGGATCAGTCAGCCAATCAGAGTGAGCAATTAGGGGATCGTAATTTTCTCAATCATGAAAGTGGGTGATGATAATTAGTTAATATTTTTGGGTTGAACGTGCAAATCAAGTTTGACTTTTACAAACAAAGTTTTATTTGTTTGATTTGATTTTTGAATGATGTTTTGAATAATTTATTCAATTATTCAATTTTAGGGGAAAGTGATTTAATTAAACTATTATGTTTTAATAATTTAATTGACTTAGGGGAATAAAGTGAATTAGCGACATAATTAAATAATTGATGTTATTTAATTAATCAAGAGGAATAATGTTAGATCAAGACTTCATTCAATAAATGAAATTTATTTAATTAGTCAAAAAAGATGATAAAGTGAATTAATTAAATAATGTAGTATTATTCAATTAATAGATGTGAAATGCAGTGATATTTGGTGATTATGATGGTGATGATGAGAAAATGTCATTTAGGATGTGCAATATGTGTTAGGTCAATTTTACATGTCTACAATTTGATTTCAAGTATTTTTGGTTTAGGCATGCATCCATAATGATAAGTCAAAATATTAAGCCTCCTAAGATATATCAAGATATCATTTTTCCAAGACACGTAATTATCTTTATCTAGGATTACTATAAAGGATGAACAAAAAATTCATGATACCTCCTCAAATTATAAAATCATATACCAATAATCTCAATACATATAAATGAACTTAAATGAATCCATATTATGAAAAAAAATCAAAGAAAAAATGTCTAAGATATCTACTAGAATAAAAAATATGTGAAAAATTGATTAAAATATACCTAGTGTTGATTCTAGAAAAGTGTATGGATTGATGAGAAGATCTCATTCATACATTTTTAATGTTATAAAAATCATGAAAATTAGAGAACCATAAAAAAACCATCAGATTGAAAGATAAAAATGATTATTTAAGTTCAACAATTGATAAATTTTACCAACAACATAATCTGGAAAAAATATAGCAGCACTAAAAGTACTTCGAATTAGCTTTTTGATGACTATTGGTTTAAAAAATAAAGTTTATATGTCTAAGTTATACCAAAAATAAATAAAAAATACTCATTTAAGGAAAATAGGTTAGGGCTAGTGGCCTAGTGGTGGCTATTGTATAGTGATTAGGTGGTTTTGTCAATGACATTGTTGGATTGGGCAATGGGTTGATTGTGAGTTAGAAATGACTTGGTGTCAATAGATATTCATGATAGCAGGGCCCAAGCATTGATCTCCTAGACATTTGAAGTTAAGCCCCCTCTCCCCCCCTCCCACTCAATCTAAGGATGACCAAGGGGAAAACTACAATATGAATGTCAACTGTTTAAACCTAAAACTACCTACATAACCTTTTGTTAGTTTTTGGAATCTACTATCAATAAATAATTTTAGGATACCAAATTTCCCAAATAATTCTAGAAAACAAATATTTTTGTTTATTTCTTTTAACTCTACTACTGATTTGTAAAACTAATGTTGAATTATGATGTTGAAGCTCATT
The DNA here is from genome assembly GCA_007258455.2 of Sequoia sempervirens. Lineage (NCBI taxonomy): Eukaryota > Viridiplantae > Streptophyta > Pinopsida > Cupressales > Cupressaceae > Sequoia > Sequoia sempervirens. The sequence goes on along the minus strand of VDFB02080934.1, from coordinate 4,608 downwards.
TATTTTTGTAGAGCTTATATTTATAGAGTATGTATTGTACAACTTAGTACAACCATATAAATTCATACAATTGTACAAAAAAATTCCTCAAATCTAGAGCCCACAAAAAATGCCTCAATTTCTTTAGCCCCTACTTTTAATGATTTGACAATTGATCTTAGGGCTTTGAGTGTTTTGAGCACAACAATAAGGTCATTTTTTCTCTTTGATGCACCATTTAAATGATCAAGACTAAATCTTGAATAAATAGAAAATTACAAATCTAGAGCTTTGATACAATGTTGGAATTAATGATTAAACCCTACAACCCCTACAGAGAGAAAAATACAATCACCTAATTAATTATTATTAGGTCCCTTTTCACATTAGCATGTTTAAGCATACTTAGGCCGTGTTTCTTTGTGTCTCAATTCATAGGATTAAGTCACATGTCATAATATTATTATATCCTCACTTGTGATTCTACTATGGTTTCTTTATCCTTTATCAAGGATTATTCATTTTATATTGTAAAAGTGATCAAGTTATTACATCAAAAAAATTATCAAGCTTCATGTAAAATCAATTATGTTTTTCTCTTCTATGGTTTTTTTGTTGCAAGTGGTCTTTAGGGGCTATGGGGTTAAATCATCAAATCCAACAATCATGTCCTAAAAGTGCTAGTTACCACAAAAATTTATAAGGAACTACTTAAACCCTAAATATCATACAAATCCAAGGTGACAAAAAATATATTGAGATGTAACTATGCATTTGATTATATAATTAGAACAATGAGAAGAAAAAAATCATTACAATTTTGTCTCATTAGTTCTCCTTATATAATTGTATATTTTTAATCTCTAATACTCAAAGTAATGACTTTCTCTATTTGATGTCATATTAGAGTTTCATAGTATTTAAATGATGTTCTCTCATGGTGTTTTTATGCCTGATAAGAATACTAAGGATTCAAATTAAAAATTGGAGGTCGTGCAACTACACTTGGCTTGGTTGATTTCAATTGCACCTTCAAATGATGTTTTCACTCTTGTTATTGCTCCAGACATTCTGTAACCAAAACTTCAAACAATTTTCCAAATGTTTTTTTAGTACGTGTACACAACCTTTTTCCAAAAATTATGAAAAGTATTGATTGGATTAAAGATGATTGTGTACAATCATCTACCAAAATATACTAGGTTAAATTGCTACATGATTTTATTTGAATAAATCACCTGAAAATATTAAGATTAAAAAAAACTATGGGAAAATTAAAAGGGTGTTGGCAAGAAGTTGAGTCCACTTTTTGGCCAAAAAGTGGAAGTGTTTTCCCTTATTTTTCAAAATTTATCACATCTGACCTTAAAATTTCAAGCACTTAGAGATGAAATCTTAAAAAAGTCATTAATCATAAAATGTAGTAATCGGATCTAGTTTCCAAATATGTAATTTATTTCAATACCCAAATGATACACATTGATTTTCAATAAGCGTTTCTAAAAACCACTATTTAAAAGTCACATTTTTTACCATACCATGCACGTGTACGTCGTCCATATTTTGATCTGAATAATTGTATTTTTCTAAATCCTTTTGGGAAAGGATTTGTAACTCATTGAAGCACGTTTTTGATATTATTTATAATTTTTTATTGAATATTTTTTTGTTAAATTTTTATTGGCCATATTTGATGTTTTGAAAAATCATGTGTCATGCATAAGATGACCTAAACTTATCGTTTTTTTATTTTTTTTCAAATTGAAAAGAATTGTTCGAAGTATGTTTTCGTGCAATTCATTTTACAAAAAATATTTTAATAAAAAGTTATTAAAATACTAAAAATCCATGATATTTTAAGTTTCTAGACTAGTTTCATTAGAAATTAATTGAAAAATAGGAAAAATAATACAATTGTAAAAAAAAAACATATTTGGAATTTGCAATATCTCATCTATAATGGATTTTAATTTCATAAAAAAACATTGCAAAAAAGGTCTTCAGACATATGTCCAAAGTCACTATTTTCTTGTGACATTGACATGACCTTCAAGTTGAGGTCAAACCAAGGCCAAAGCTTAGGTTCGGGACCCCAAGACTTTTCTCAAATAAAAAAATAAGGCAAAAACTCGACCAAAAATTCAAAGTTTAAGAAACAGGATCCTGTTTTGTAAATCAAGATCTTGTTTCATTTTATTCATTATTTGGACCGTTGAAAAAGAAATAGGATCCCGATTACAAAATGGGATCCCATTTCTTTTATGACCATTTTTAAAAAAATTTACTAGAAAAATGTTATTGTCAGTTCTGCAACTTGACATGTACAACTGACTACGACAATTTCACCTATTTTCTATCAAGTTTTGTCTTTACAGATCTTTAAATTGCAATTTGAATTGAATTTTTGAAAGGAGGCATCATTGGAAAAAAAATTGAGTGGAATTGTGTTCATTTTATAGTTGTTTGGAGGAACAAAAGAGAAATACTTTCACTATTGACATTCATTTGTGCTTGGAAATTTTGTCATCATGGGTTCACAAGATCGTAATAAGAGGAAAGATAGGAAGGTATTGACCCCTAAAGAAATTGAAGCAAAGAGAGAGGAGGTAAAAAGACAAAGAGAGAATAATGAGGATTCAATCAATGAATAATGTTGAAGCATCCAATTCTACAACTATTGAAGATAAAAAAAATTGAGGAGACCATGGTTGTAGATGATGCTAATTTTCAAGAGGTTTAATTTGGAAAATAATACAATTAGACAAAATAGTCCTAGTATGTCTTCAAATCCCCCTTTCAATGTTTGAAGAATGTTTCAATAGGCACAAATCTAGGTACATCTTCAAATCCACCTTTGAGTGAAATGGAAACTTTGTGTAGGAATTTTACAAGAAGCTGGATTTAATGATGTTGACATTGATAATATTCGTAGAGAGCAAGATTTTAGACAAATTGTTGAAAATGAAATGGAAAATGAAAATCGTTATGTTGTTGAAAATGAAGATGAAAATCATTTTGTTGTTGAAAATGAAAATGAAATTTGTTTTGTCGTTGAAAATGAAAATGAAAATCCTTTTTGTTGAAAATGAAAATGAAAATTGTTTTGTTGATGAAAATGAAGATGAAAATGAAAATTGTTTTGAAGTTGAAAATGAAAATGAAAATCCAAGATGTGATGTTGAAAATGAAAATATCTTTTTAAAAAATTGAAAGTGATGTTTTGGATAATCTTCCTAGTAAGATTTCTTGGAGACAAATAAGAACACATGCCAATAGATTATACAAAGAATTGTTTTATCTTTAAAAACTTTCATTTCAATTTCAACAAATGATGAAATTGATGAGAATGTGGAAAATGAGAAAAGTAGTGAAGAAGTTAAGCATTTGTGTTAAACCAAGAAGAAAAGATCAATCACTAAAACATGTTATGTATACTATTGCTAGTGCCATTGAGTCTATTGGAAAAAAATAGTTGATCCAAAGATAAGAATGTAGCAAGATGAGCTATAACAACTGCTATAGTTAATAAAGAAACTTTGAATAAAAGAATGGTAAGCAATATTAGTGAAATTCTTAAAATACATCCTAAAACATTGCTAAGATTGGAAAAGAGAATATAAAGTATAAAAAATGATCCAATAAACCATTATTGAAGTTTTAGTGGTCGACTCCCGAGGTCTGACATGAAATTGAATGTTGAAATCAAATCTTTGATCGAAAAATATTGCCATGATAATGCTAGGGTATCATCTAATGCTAGAGATGTTTTAAAATTAAGAGTGTGGTCCAAAGTTTGCAATCCTCATCCAAAACAACTATTAGATACAACACAAACTGAATTTTATAGAAAATTTTGTGGTGATTTAGTGTTACTTGGTAATATTAAAATAAATCAAAGGTCTTTCAAAAAATGTAAATCTTGGTATGTAAAACTTAATAAGCAACGAATATCTTGTTGTTGTAAAACACATATTCAATTTTATTATTATTATGATGTTTTTCAATATGTATGTTGCATTTTACATACTAACACGATTATGCAGGAATGTGGTATTAATATGCCACTTGAAACAATAAGTGGGTTTATATCAAGTTTGTTTTGTGAAAGATCTAATGGGAAATTATTTAATTTAAGTTCATGTATTTTTGGACAATGCACTAGTTGTGGAAATCTTTCATTCTTAAGAGTTTGTATGCATGAAAGTTTTGAAAATGATTTTGCACAACAATTAGTGGATGTTAAAATATTTAAGAATGTTCAATATTTATTAAAAGATGGAAAATTTGGAAAGCATTGCAATTTAATTGCAGAAAAATTTAGTGTACATTCATTCATATTAGAATTTAAGAGTAAGATTGTACCAAAATACGTCAAGAACTCTCAACATGCTTGATGGCTTGATGAACAGTTTCACGCATGTAAAAACACATTTCCAGTTGGAACTATACTATTAGTGGTTGATTTTGTGGAAAACTATACTCTAGATTTGCAAGAGGAAATCCAATCACAATATTACAATTTACTGCAAGTGGATATGTTTGTTCATATTGTTTATAGCCATGCAGATGATAGAACAAAGGATGATAGAAAAGTTTTGAGGGAGTATCATTTCTATTTGAGTGACAACC
>VDFB02080933.1:0-12247 GCA_007258455.2 Sequoia sempervirens | reverse complement strand
AATGATATGAAATGATAAATATTTGTATGATATGAATGTGAGATGATGATAATAAAATAAATGATAATGAAATGATAAAGGATTTGAATGATATGAAATGATAATGATAATGATAGTGGAAGGAATGATATGTAATGATAAACGAAATGATAAGAAATGAATGAAAATCAGATGATATGCAACAAATAATGATATGATAAAATAGGAAATGATAAGTGAAATGATAAGAAATTAAATATAAAATGATAAAAAAATTGAAATGATATATGAAATGAGGTGGTGGGTGAAATGATATAATGTAATACTGGGATGCAAAAAATGAAAATGAAATAATGATAAAATGCTAATGATATGAATATGAATGGTGATGATGAAACAAATGTTCGAATGTCCTCCACAAATAGTCCAAAGAGATATTGCAGTCATTGATATTCTTGTTAGCGTTTCAAAAAATCTTATGCAAATCTAGTATGCAGATATGTACAATAACCTAAAATGAAATGCAATGAAACAAACCATTTGTTGAGCTTGTTCTTATCTTTCCTGAATCATCATAGAGCGTTTTAAAATGTTGGAAGTATATACAAGCATCAGAGGGTAAATTAGCACCAATGATGACCTGAGTACAACTTTCATGATTTTTGATATAGCCAGTAAACACAAGCATCGAGGTATAATTAAACCGAGATGACCTGAGCATTTCTTGCATACACAGACAAAGATTAACCACCATTCTGATGCAAACGTGGAACTGTTGTCAATGATATGCATCGGGAATCATGTCTCTTGACATATTTTGCACCAAATCAATAGTTAACCTCAAGACAATAGACAAAGAAAAATCATTCACCTTCCTCACCACTCTAGTTCAGTGCATCATCGAGTGTGCTCCAGAGAGATGATATCGAAAATCAAACAATCATCGTTCAAAATAGAATACTGCTATTCCAACCATTATTTAGATTTTAGATCATCCTGATATGAGTCATGATATGTTATTTGCTTGAAAACTATTGTGATATGGATCAATGATTGGATAATTGTTCATAGGATTTGATTGTTTGTTCGCATGATTTGATTCAACGTCCTTGTCTAGTTGTTTCAGTAAAACCTGAAAGTTGATTTCCCCCAGTATGACAATGTTTTTTCCCCCATTATTGACACAACTTGTTGAAATGGATATGTACAATGATCAAGCCATGGTAAGAAGTTATCGCTCTAGGAAAATGACAGGAGCATGATGCTAGTATGGTCCTAAGATGATGGACAAATGCATGAAATGAATGCTAAAAAGCCAAGTGCAGAACAAGAACTAATAGATGGAGAGCTACAAATAACGTCTGTTTACCATATTTTCACTATTTGTTTTTATTGTATTTTTAATGTCAATAGACTTCCTGTTGCCAAGTTTTCACCCTATGACAAATTTTTTTTTTTTTTATGCGTTATTGAGATGCATGTTTGCCAGGTTTTCACTAGGGTAACTATTTTTTTAGAACTTTTTCTACTATTTTTGGAGTTCTTCAGGACATTTTCTAATTTTTTTGTATTTCTTTAGGACATTTTCTGTTGTTTTTGGATTTCTTCATAACATGTTCTGATTTTTTTGTATTTCTTTAGGACATTTTCTGCTATTTTTGGATTTCATCAGCACATGTTCTAATTTTTTTGTATTTCTTCAGGATATTTTCTTATTTTTTCTATATTTTTTAGGACTTTCTCTGCTATTTTTTATATTTTTTCAGGACATTTTCTTTTGTTTTTGGATTTTTTCAAGACATGTTCTGATTTTTTTATATTTCTTCAGAACTTTGTCTAGATGATGATAATTGTTTCAGACATAATACTTCTTTAGGTGCATGCTGTTGATGGGTTCATCAAACAGATCCCCTTCTAGTGTTGACAACTTGTAAGCTCCTGAGCCATAGACTACAATAACCACATAAGGACCTAGCCAATTTGGTTCAAACTTGCCTTTATTTTCTCTATCTTGCTAATTTCGTGGATTTTCTTTTAAAACAAGATCACCAACTTGAAAGGTACGTGGCTTGACTCTGTGATTATAGCTGTGAGACATCATTTGTTGATATGCTTTCAAATGATTAGCTTCTCTTTGTTGCTTTTCATCTAGGAGTTCTAGCTCTTGTAGTCAGGAAATTCTGTAGTCATCATCTTCTGTGAGGCCTTTCAGTGATACTTTGAGTGATGGGATTTCAACTTCTAGAGGTAGAATGGCTTCTGCTCTATAGACAAGAGCAAACAATGTTGCTCCTATTGGCGTGTAGACACTGGTTCTGTAAGCCCACAATGCGGGACTGAGTTGAACGTACCAATCTTTCCCTAAATCATTCACAATCTTCTTTAAAAAATTTAGTATAGTCTTATCTGAGGCCTCTGCTTGGCCATTCCCTTGTGGATAGTAAGGTGTTGAATATTTGTCTTGGATATGAAATCTCTCACAAAGTTCATCAACATCATGATTCTTGAAAGGTCATCCATTATCAGTAATAATGGAGTTGGGAATGCCATACCGACAAATAATATAGTTCAGTATAAATGATGATATTTGTTTGTCGGTAACTTTAGTAAGAGGTACTACCTCAATCCACTTGGTAAAATACTCTGTGGCTGTGATGATGAATTTGTGTCCATTTGAGGATGAAGGATGAATTTTCCCCACGAGATCCAACACCCATTGAGAGAATGGCCAGGTCGATGTGAATGGTTGTAGTTCCTATGCAGGAGCATGAATGAGATTCCCGTGAATCTAGAATTTTGAGCATGTTTTCACAAAAGTAAATGATTCCCTCTCCATTGTAGGCCAGTAGTAACCCATTCTAATCAATTTTTTGGATAAGGTTAGTCCACTCGAATGAGTACCACAAATTCCACTGTGAACTTCTTGTAAATCTTTGTCAGATTCATCACGTTTAAGACATCAAAGTAAAGTACCATCAAGACCACAGTGATAAAGGGTGTTAGCGATAAGAGTGTAACAGTAGGATTGCCGGATAAAATTTTGTTTTTGGTTATGGGATAAATCAGGCGGTAAGATAACGTCTTTTAGGTAGGCATAAATCTTTCCATACCAAAGTGACTTGGATCCTACCAAGTGGCAAATGATTTGGCTTTCGGGTGTGTCATAGGCAGGTGTAAATGATTGTTCCACCAGAAATTCGTAGCGAACTTGATTTTCTGTGAGTTGTAACAATGATATGATTGTAGCCATGGCATCAACTACTTTGTTATCAAGCCTTGGAATTTGTGTAAATTTGATGTCCACAAAATACTTCTTGAAATCATCCACCATCTTTTTATATGGCAACAGTTTTTCATCTTTGGTTTGATAATCATCATTGATCTAATTAATGACTAGTTTTGAGTCACCATACACTTGTAATTCTGTAATCCCCCATTCCAGTGCTATTTTAAGACCAGTGATTAATGCTTCATATTTGGCTATGTTGTTGGTGCATGGAAACATCAGCCTATATGATCAAGGAATGGTGTGTCCTTGAGGGGTGACAAAGAGTATGCCTGCCCTCGATCCATGTTGAGTGAAAGAGACATCGAAATATAAGGACAATGGTTGTTAGATTCTGCAGAAAAAACATCAGCATTTGGAAATTCAATATGCAGAGGATGGTCTGCTTGTAGTGGTGCTTCAGCAAGTTGATCAGTGATAACTTGTCCTTTGATTGCCTTGTGATCAACATAATGGATGTCAAACTCACTTAGAATCATTACCCATTTTGCTAGCCTTCCTATCAATGATTCTTTGCTTAATAGATACTTTAGTGGATCAATCTTTGAAACAAGATTGATTGTATGTGTTAACATGTAATGCCAAAATCTCTGTGAAGAAAAGACTACTACTAAACAAGCCTTTTCGATGGAAGTGTAATTGAGTTCATGGCTTGTTAATGTTCTGCTCACATAATAAATTGCATGTTCTTTCCCTGTATGGTCTTCTTGCGCTAGCAATGCCCCCAATGATGTCTCTGTTGTGATAATATACAAGATTAATGGCTTGTCTGGATTTGGTGGTACTAGGACTGGTGGAGTCATTAAGTATTGTTTGATTTGTTGAAAATCCATTTCACACTTATCATCCCACTTGAAAGGAACATTCTTATGTAGTAGATGTGTGAAAGGTAGACTTTTGTTGGCCAGTTGCGTAATGAACCTTCTTATAGATTGAAGTAGTCCTTGTAGTGACCTCAATTGACTGATGTTTCTTGGGGGAGGCATTTCCATGATTTCTTGAACTTTAGCAGGATCTACTTCAATTCCCTTTTCTGAAACAATGTACCCTTAGAGTTTTCCAGATGTGACCCCAAAAACACATTTCTTGGGATTGAGGAAAACTTTGAATTTCTCCAATCTTGTAAATATTTTAGATAATATTTCTAGATGTCCTTCTTTGGTGTATGAATTTTCCAATATGTCTTCTACATAATCTTCCATGAATGTGTGCATAATGTCATGAAATATTGTAGTCATGGCTCTTTGATAAGTAGCCCCAACATTCTTGATGCAGAGAAAAGGAAGTAAATCCACTCAACCAATCTCATTTGTAAATCTCAAAACAAAACCTTCATGTCCTTTCAATTAGGACTCTTGGTTCTTCACAAAATCCTTTTTTGATATGCTAACCTTCATCAATTGGTCTAAAAATTTATAATATGAAATTATATGTCAAAACAGCCCTACATACCAAAATTTAGGTTGTTCCACTGTGTAAATTGGGAGAAACTCAATTTTAATTGCTTGCTGCCACCCTAAACCAGGGTTTTGACCTCCCTGGAGTATTTTACTCATAACTTACACAAATCAAAACATTTTTTGATGAAAAAAATTGCAGAATAAACTATATTCATGGGGATACAAATTCCAATGGATGAGGAGAGGTTTTATGCACAATAAATATCCGTTCAATGGCCCGCAACACAGAAAAATCAGGAAAAATATAGAAAGTCTAAAATTTTAATTGAAATTCTTCTTCATACACCTTTCCCCAACCTTCCTCGACTTGTGTGAAGCCTCAAAAGTCCTATATAAACCATATAAAATTCCTAAAACTGATTCTCTAACTACTTGTCTCTTCACATCCCTCTTTTTTTGCAATTTATTGCATTTTTACAATTTTGCATTGACAACAATTTGTCAATTTTTTGCAATTTTTACATTATGCAACCTATGACTTCAAAATTATAAAATAGGACCCAATAAATGCATGAAATGGTCTTTTAGACCTTAATACATAATTATTACATCATATTTCCAATCAAAGCTTGAATTTTCCTTCTTGAGGCATATCTCTGCCTGGGTGCTCCTGCACCAATTCTTTAGACCGAAAGGCGTGACGTTCCAATTGTAAGTTCCCATGGACACGTGAAAGATGTTTTCTCCTGATTGTCAGGGGAAATATTGATTTGGTTGTAACCAAAAAAACCATCCATTAATGAATACATGGCATGGCTAGCTATCAGATCAACTATGGTGTCGATGTTGGGAAGTGGGAAGTCATCCTTAGGACATGCTTTATTAAGATATTTGAAGTCTATGCACACTCTGACACTTTTATCTGGCTTAGATATAGGAACAATGTTAGAGATCCATTTGGCATAGTCGATTGATCTTATGAAGCCCACATCAAGGAGTTTTCTCAGTTCTTCCTTAACCAGTAATGCAACATGGGGGTTCACCTTTATGAGTTTTTGTTTCACAGGTTTAACCCTTGGTTTGATAGACAAGTGATGCATGATCAGATTAGGATCAAGACCTAGCATGTCTACATTAGACCAAGCAAAGTTGACTTGATTTGCTCTTAAAAACTCTATGAACTCTACTACCTCTTTGTCTGTCATGGATGCAACTAACTATAAAATCTTTGGTTTTTCTAATGTTTCAAGATTGACAGCTTTTGTAGGCTCAATCAAGACAGGAGATCGCTCATGGTAGTGTTCTGGGAGAGTGTCAGGATTCCCATCATCTGGTGCCTTAAAAAGGTTTTCACCATCTGATATGCTCTTTATTTTATTTTTTGTTTGATCTAATACTGCCAAATTTTGGTTTTCACCATTAGATCTTTCTTTTTTATTTTCAATTTTGCAACTAGGAGACTTGACACCCTCTTGATTAAAGACTTTGTGCCAAAAATTACTGGTGGAACAATCATTTATGTCATCTATAGAAAGGAAGTTTACGATAGCTTCGTCATTTGGAAACATAGGTATAATGATAGGTTTAGATGAATCCCAATCAATAAGATCATGATGAATAAGTGGTAGTGATTCATTAGGTTGTGTGAAGTCGGCTATGGTTATGGTCATAACGGAGTTGATTGTAGGATCCAAGGTATGAAGTGGATCAATGATGATACTTTTATCGTGATGGTCTTGTTCATTTAAATTTGACTCAGTATCACTAGAATCATAGTCACTTTGTGGTTTAGATTCTCGTGTTCGGGACCCTGACCCTTCACCTTCAATTAGAGTTGGGGTATACTTGTGTATCACATCAACCTTTTTATCCCTCCAGAACTCATCATTGTAAATGGTATCCCATTCATATTCAGCAGAGTCTGTGTTAGAGTTATTATCCAGGAAGTTCATAATTGTGGCCAAACATGCTTCTCTTGAAACTGAACCTTCTTGTAATGTGAGAACGGTATCATACATTTGTTTAGATGTTCTTTCTTTTGATGTAGTATCATAATATAGTTTTCTCTTTGGCAGCAAGTCCTAGAGGATTAATAGGTTCAACTACTTCTTTTCTCTTCCCAATGGGACTATTACCATCATATCCCAACTTTTGCATGATTGAATACCCTTTTCCATATTTATCTGTTGGTAATTTGACATTAAAAACTACTTCATCTTCATCTTTATAAAGCCAATTTAGGATTTCTCTATCCTCAAGATCTTCCACGGGGAATTTCTCTTTGATGAATCATCCATTAAACCTTGTGCATGGCTCTGTTGGTGGTTGTGTCAATGTTGACGCTACTGATATTTGATGTTGTGCTATGGAAGGTTGTCCATGTGACCGAGGCGATGTTGGTAAATTAGCAAGATAGAGAGAGTACTTCCCAACTCCATGGTCCTTGAAATTCAGTTTCTTGTCAAAACTATTGGTCAATTGACTGATTTGTGTATCAATCTTGAGAGAAGTACTAGCACGAGCTTCTTGATTGTTAGGAACCAAAGTGTCCTAACTGGCTTTGAGGTTGGCACAAGTTTGAATTTTTGAATTATCAGCTGGTATTGTAATTTCGTGTCCATCATAAAGAAACTTAAGACATTGATGGTATGTGGATGGGACAGCTTGCATTTTGTGGATCCAAGGATGACCCAACAAGATGTTGTATGCAAGATCACGGTCTACTACTTGACAAAAAGTATTTTTGATAACAAGTCCAACTCTAATTGGTAGCATGATTAAACCCTTGGATGCTCTTTCCTCATCATCATAGGCTTTAATGGTAATATTTCTTCTGGGATCAATGGAGTCCTTAGAAAATCCTAAAGCCTGAACCAACTTCCTGGTACATATGTTTAAACCTGCCCCTCCATCTATTAGGATGCGTCTGACACAAAACTTGTGAATCATGACTTCTAAATACAATGATGAATTGTGGGGATGAGTCAAGGAAGCGTCATCTTTCTCAGAAAATGAGAGACATGTGGGTGAAGACAAGTGTCCTACCATGGCTTGAAATTGGTCCACATCCAAATCAGTGGATACAGTCAATTCAACAAGGGCCCTTTTGAGAATTTCCTTATGTGTTGGGGAAATCTTCAAGAGTTCTAAGATAGAAATCTGAGTAGGCATTTTCTGAAGTTGGTTGACTAGGCCATATTGGTGTTGAGGTGGAGGCCTAGTGGTTTTTGAAGAGGTACCTTTTAAGACAACTTTGGCTTGTGCCCTTGTTGTTGTATTGACTTCTCTATATTCCACCTTCTTGTTGACTTTAATAATATTGACCCGTTCATCATCGGTGTAGATATGATTGATTATCGGATCATCAATATGATTCACACTTTTTCTCGAAGATTCACCCTTTTGATAGTTGGGAAAAGGGTTGCAAAAGGCTTGGTGCTCTTCATTGGATTGTTGATGTCCTTCTATTGTGATGGTGTTGTTTTTTATTAAGTCTTGAATGGCATTCTTCAAGGCTTGAATATAGTTATTTGTACGATGACCTTTGCACCGATGATAGTCACAATAGTATGCCTCATTCCATGATGGAGGCTTCACACTGGGTTCATAATTTTGTTGAGGTGGCAATGTAATGACATTTTTAGCCAGCAACTCTTTGAATGCAGATTCTACAGATTAACCCAGTGGAGTGAAAGTTCTTCTATTAGAGAAGAATGGAAATCTTTGTGGATTTGTATTCGAGGTGTTCCCTAAGGAATTGTGATTGTTATTGGTTCCTCAGTAACCTTGGTTATTGGCAGTCCCTTGATTGGGAGTAGAATGTTGATTTATATTGTTCCTCGGAGGAGAAGGATTGTTTCCTTGGTTTGTGACCGAGTTGACATTGTTATAGTTGTTATCGTGAGGAGCACTCAGAGTACTAAGGACAAATGGTTTGGTCTAGACATGATTTGTATCAACAACACCATCATTTACCACATTCTTGTTGCGAGTCCAGAATTTGGACTTGTCTTGATTGTTGTGATGATTGTATGAGCCATGATTATCCTTGTCAAGTTTTATGATTCCTCTTTTGACCAAAGCACTTTCAATGGTTATAGCATCTTCGATCAGTTTTTCAAAAGAGGGTGGAAAATATAAATTCAAACAATAGCTCATTTCTGAATTCAAGTTGTTAATGAAGGTGACCATCTTTTCCTTTTCAAGAATAGGACGTGGATATCTAGCAAACATTCTTCTCCATCTTTGAAGAAAGGTAATGAAAGATTCACCAGGTTTTTGTGCAACTTTGCAAAGATCTATCATAGTGATTTGGTGTTGGATGTTGTAAGCATATTGTGATATAAACAGATTGATTAATTCTTCAAATGTCTTGATGGGAGGTGTAATCTTTGATAGCCATTCCATAGAGTGAGCTCCAAGACTCCTAGGAAACAACTGCATCAAGCAAGTGTCCTCATGAGTGAACTCTAAAGTCATGTTTCAGAAGTCTCTAACGTGATCGATTGGATCCAATTTCCCATTATAGCAATCAAATTTTGGTATTTCACAATGTTTGGGAAATGGAATCATGTTCAGACTTTGATCGAAAGGATAAGGAAAAATTCCTCAAGAGTATATTTCTTTGTTGGGGTTCCCCCTTGCAACTCTTTAACTTGTCCTTGAAGTGTCTTAATTTGTTGAGTCAAAGCATTAAGATCAGATAGGGGTGTTTCTTCGGGTTTGTTTTTCAAAATCTCAGTATCAAAGTCATGTGGAAATTTAGCTCCTTGATCAGCTAGATAGAGGAAATATTTTTCTTTATCACGTTGCAAGATATTTTCTATGGCTTTGTAAAACTTGGGATCTTGCTCAACCTCTCTAAGGCGACATTCATCCTCTAGTTCATCATCGCTATCTACACGAGTTTTATTTATGACTTTATACTTGTGAAACGAATTTTCTTCTCTATTATCCATGTCGTTGTTGAAAAGTGGATTACAACTTATAATGTAAAGAGGATTACTGCTTTCACCTTCTTGTTGAGTGTTTTGGGTATGACCTTCTTGCTAGATTTCCTCCTTCAATTTTTTGTATTGAGATCTTGTGAAGATAGGCATGTGATTTTGAAGAGTTCTTCTAAACTTAGATCATAGTTTTGATAAGTGCGACAATGATGATATCTTGATCTGATAAGATGGGAATCCTATGATATGATCAAAGATGTTCCTAATTTTTTGATTGTGGCTTCCAATGATGAAGGATGTCAGAATCCTGTTGGAGAAGTTGAATCAATCATCAAAAATTTGTTTGAAAAGGGCACTCTTAAAGATTTGATCTTTTTTTTGAAGAAATATTTCAAGATCACTGCAAGATTTGACTAGGGTGTGAAGGATACTCAATAGAAGGTTGTGGTATATTATCAAACTCAAGAGGTTGGTTAAGATTATTCTGTTGAGATAGAGCTAATCTCTGATAATAAGCTCGAGAATCCAAAGGTTCTACAACATACTCGTCAGTGAATCCCCTAACAAAGTTTTGGTATCTATGAAGAAATCCATGATAATGAAGCAAGACGTGTTGACTTTTGTACAATTTTTTTCTTGTTTCCAATGTTTTCTTATACCCTAAAGGTTTCTTGGGCTTCTTGATCCTTTTGGAAACTGATTTCTTGAAAATTTTTGTTGATTTCCACTCTCTAAGCATGGGGGAAATATCAGTATGTTACTGGACCAAGGATGTCAGAAATTCAAGTTTTATGAAAAAAAGTTTTTCGAATAGTTTTTTTTGAATGATTTTAGTTGTTTTTTTCATGTTCATTTGAGATGATCTTGTATTTGAATTAATGTTAAATAAAAACACAGCAAAAACTTTGAATTAAATGGAATGTAACCAAACATAGATACAACAAGTACATCCTATGGTAAGGCTAGGACAATATCCGCTAGATTCTACGCGGGTTTCCCCAACCGCATATCGGTAGCGTGTGAATTCAGAAGCTTGGCTACACGGGCTCCCCCTTATAGTGCACTCTCTTCTCAGGCCAACCAAGCTTGCAATCCCCATGAAACTCCCATGGAAGATTGATCACCTCTACTACAGATTGCGAAAATGTGGATGCCTTCACACCGACCGGTGCTGTGCTAGCAAATAGAGGGTTTTTGGTTTACTACACAATGGTGTTTAGTTCAGGACCCCCGTTCGAGTGGCCATACATGGGGTAAGAGATTAATCACCGATTAGGTGGCACTCCAGCCTAAAAAGGTTAAGCTCAATAGGGTTTATGGGAGTACTACTCCATCCGTATGACACATCCGCACTCGTAATCTTAGGTTTTCCCTTAAGATTCACATTTGTATACTGGTTGGGGGTAGCTTGGCTTTAGCTCCATTGCCAGTTTGAGTCATGTTGGGGTGATGAAATCCCTAGGTAGGCCCAATTTCTAGAGTCAGTAACTATTTCTCTTACACCTAGGATTGTACGAATGCGCAAGAGGAGAGGATACTTCAATATACCAAATCGTGAGGGTTACATAGGGATAAAGTGGGTCTAGCTTGCTGATCACCTAGTTTGCATAGGGTGAGAGCATAGTCACCTACCACTTTCAAGCACAATCAAGTAGAGGAAACAGATTCATTTTAATGCACCAAATGACAATGATTTATGCTAAGTGAAGATATTGCTTCACAACAGACATGGGGTTCATTTTAACTGCATGATTAAAGTGTGGTGACTATCCTAGATTGATTCATTTTAAACCAGAAAAGATTCTGTCTGCGGAATGAGTCAGACTCAGAATCCTATTTTTGTGATACAACCCAGATGCATTGAAATAGACAGTATATGCGCTAAAATAGACCTTAAATGCACAAAAACATATAGTATATGCACATAAATAGATAGTAGATGTGCTGAAACAGACCCTAAATGCGCTATAGAAAAATCCTAAATGCATTAAAATAGTCCTTAGATGCACTACAAAAAATCCTAAATGCGCTAAAACAATCCTTAGATGCACTACTTTAATTAAGTGCAGATTTAAATCTGTAAATGATCGTACCTAATGCTCTGAAATCTACCTTAAATGTGCTACTTTAACCCTTAAATGCACTAAGACAGTTCTTAAATATGCTACTCTAATTAAATGCAGATAATGCTAAGTAAAATGAGATTATATGCGCTATTATGTCCCTCAGATGCACTAAATGAACCATCAGAAGCACTGAAAAAGTCCTCAGATGCGCCGAAATTCCTGTGAAAACAAGAAAAAAAAATTATATTCCCAAATGTGCTACAGAAAGTGTCGGATGCGCTAAAACGTAGGATTTTTTCGAAAGCTGAACTCCAAAATGCAGAAACCTGTCAAAATAGTCTATAGAAAAATGTCAAAATCGAGGCATAGGCCCCACAATGGGCACCATTTTATGTGTGTATGAAAATATGTTTGCTATAAAGGATTCAAAACACATTCAATAAAACATTAGATCAAAGAAAACTAAAAGGAAAAACAAACAAACTGTTTATGGCAGCTTCTTCGAAGTTGTCTTATTGCTCTCTATCTCCAGCGTTTCATTGATTCGAGTTGCTCTTAGATTTTATGATG